>VOQK01003325.1:36877-54876 GCA_015052645.1 Benitochromis conjunctus | reverse complement strand
ATGAGTATTTCTCATCAGTAGATAAAGTTTGTGTGAGGTCAGTGAAACCTGCCGTTGTAAATAAATTATGGTAAAAAAAAAAAAGTTAGAATCACGAGACTTTTTATCTACAAAACAATCTAATAAAATATAATAATGTGGCCGGTGTGAATAAAGCTGCATTGTTTGGAAACACATGGATCCTTGTTATTTTCTCCGACCGACACGTTTTTAAGGTATCGTGGGCGGAGCTTCCGCTCAGGTAGAACCCGTGTGTTCCGAGGTGTGCGGCGTTTAGACGAAACCGACAACTCGCCGAAAAACGCCAGAGTTAGAAAGCTGTCGAGAATGAATTCACAAAAACGGCAATAATATGAAAAACAAAGGAAACAGACAGACGGGCACAGGTGAGTTAACCTTTCACGAAGTCTGGCAGGTACCGAGCAGGGGAATGTACGTGCTGAAGTTTCTAGGCGTGGTCTGTGCTTTTGAACATGGAGCCCAGTGAGGAAGAGACATAACCAAGCCACGGTGTTATTGTTCTATTATAACTTAATATGCTGGTGTTTTTCTCGCAGTTTATACCAGTCAACAATAATCCACCCGTCGTATGGTTGGGTTTTACTGTCAGTGATATTTCTTTAGAGTTTCCTGATATAAAGTGAAGCTTTTGGATCGCTGTGGATTACTGGATGCTAAAAGCTTGAACAGGATAGTACAGTATGGAGCTTGTACCCTTAAAGCATCCTTTAAAAGTGTGGAGCCAAACAAAGGTGAACGGAGTAGCTGATACTGTATGTATTCACACTGGGAATTCTGTTACCACTATTGATAGAGACTTTACACTGCGGTGGGAAAATGTGTGGCAACAAACGAGAAACTGCCAATATTATGTCTGAAAACACTGCAAGTATTTCCACAGCATCCACCTGTGGGAGTGAGTGAGAGAGCAGCGGACCCTCGGGCCACCTGTGTGTGGTTGTCTTTGCAGTGTTGAACACCCCACCCACCCTAAGCTTTGTCTTGTTTGCTTCAGGATTTGCTTCCATGGTCTCTCGAGGTGTGCGATTCACTTTTCTTTCCTCTTAAAACGAGGGACAGAGAAACTGCAGCATGAGCCTGCTCAGACCTGCGCTGTACCACAGCTGCAGCATGCAGTGGAAGACATCTTCAGGCCTCTGCAGGGGCTGGGGATAATTGTGGTTACTGCCTTGTTCTCATATTATGCTAACCGCTGCCCCGCTTCCTTTTTGACTTTGCATAAGCCACAGTGAAGTCTGCAGTAACTTCACACAAAGTCTCAGTGTTTCACATTAAGGTCGTATTTCAGTTCAGATCACGTTTAATAAACTTGTGTGCACACGCGTCACACTGGTGTGTACATACTCATACTCTCTGACAGCTGTGTCAGAGAGTATGAACTGCTGCGCGCACAATGCAAAAATGATTTAGCTGTTTATCTGTTTTTTTTTTTGTTCGACAGAGATCATCATGTTCAAAGCTAAGTTCAGCTCACGATTTCAAAATAACATATCTTTGCCTTCCCTCAGGACTATGCTGTGCCAACCTCAAGGACAACAAAGTCTTGATGAAGATGGGGTTGGCGCTGGTGCTGGTGGGCCATGTAAACTTTATTCTTGGAGCACTGGTGCATGGCACTGTGCTCAGACACATCAGTCTGCAACGTCGGGGCAACAATTTGGTGTACCCCATCGCCAATATCATCGCTATCGTGGCAGGTCTCTTGGTAAGGGCTAGGACTTAAAGAACTGACAGTGGCAGCTCGTTTCATACAGGAGCATTTCTCAGTGGTTCTATTCTTTTTTTGTGTAAAAGGAGTTTAACTGACTCATGTTCACCAGTATAGATGTTTCCGTGTTCACTGTGATGAGCTTCAAGGTTCAAACAGTGAAGATTTCTACTCTAGGTTAACTGTACAACATTACTATGTAGTGGAAAATCACAATAAAAAATAAGAGAAAATTACAGGACATATATTTAAAGGGCCATAAATGGCATCAAACATCGTTCCACTATCCTCGCCACACCAAAGGGCCAATCCCTGGACCAATAAAACAAACAAACCAATCAAAAAGCTGTAGGAGAAGCAGATTGACAAGTTTGCAGTAGGAAACATGATCAAACCATCACACCCAGTTTACAGCTGGGATGTCCTCTCAGTCACTTGAAAGTTAAACTGCATCTTTGAGTCACGTTATTGTGTCATGTGTCTAAGTAATGATCCTTTTTTGCTTCTGGTTTTTCTTTAGGGAGCGATCTGTGGAATAACAGCGATAGTCCTATCCAGAAACAAGAAAAACAGGATCCTGGTAAATACGCTCTTTGGCAAACGGCTGTTGTTTGTACCTGCCCTTTGTTTGTGACTCAGTGCATGTGTGTGTGGAGAGAACGATTTAAATACGTAACATACTTGCATGCAAGCGTGAGCTCCAAACATGTTTGAAACATTGGATGCCTTTTCACTGAACATTCTGTGGCATCTGCTGCATGCTAAATCTCATCTTTTCTATCATGGTGAAATATTTCTGTCACTTCCCAACATTACAGTTCAAAAGTCTTTAGCCAACTCACACTTCTTTATATTTTGCTACCAAGGAGTGCTCTTGAGCAATAGTTCTCCAGGTGTTTTTAGGGGGGCATTGGATGCTTTTTCAACCATTTTCTGTCCAGTCTTTGTATCTAAAAATGTTCAGATGATTGTTTTTGTTTTTTAAGCCACATAACACTGACCTATAAGAACCCATTTCAAATTGTATCTTTAGGCACTTTGTTACAAGTAGCCTGTCACAAAATCACATCATTTGTTCCAGTTCCTTCATCTGACTCTATGAATAATGCCACAGTTGATAAATTAACAACATTTGACAGCCATAAAATCGCATTTTTGCACAAACTGATTCCCAAAGAGCTGTTAGCTGAAAACGTATATCTTAGCATAGCTTAGCCTGGTGTGCAGTGTGTCCTTAAGAAATTCAAGGAAACAGGACAAGTGGAGGATAAATAAGAAGTGGCAAGCCTAAAAAATATTTGAAAATCACATCTTTAAGAAAAAAGACGAGACACAGAGATGCATCTGGCACATTAGTTTATCCACGTACCGTTTACTGAAGCCTCATCAGAAATGGTCTCGATGGAAGAAGCTACTCTTAAGGAAATGAAACCGGGACACAAAAAAATGTCGACTGGACTGAAAATCAGTGGCAACAGGTCTCGTGGAGCGATGAGCAATTTAAAATGTTTGGTAAAAATTGGCGTCAGTGTGTATGCAAAAGGTAAGGAGTGTCTACAGCCACGTGTAAAACACGGGGGAGGCTCTGTCATGATCTGGAACTGCGTTTCAGTCGGTGTTGGAGGTTAAAACTGATGGAAATATGAATGTTGAAAAGTACCAATAGAGTTTGATCCACCATGCAGCGTCATAAGGAAAGTGTCTAATTGGCCACAGCTTCATTTTATTTATTTATTTGTTAGCATGACAATAATCCCAAATGCACTAGGTATGCTTTTTTTTGTCAGTCCAAAAAAGCATACCCAGATAGAAAAACACACAATGGGACACTTTGAGTCACGGATTGGCCTCCCCGCAGCCTCAGGGAGCTTTAAATGTCCTTCAAGAAGCCTGGAGAACTTTTCCTGAAGAGTACTTAAAGGTGGTCACACCAAATATTGACTTTCAATATCATTAAAATTGTACCAACTTTGTTTTCGTCGTGTTGTCTTTGCAGATATGGGTCCTGCTGGTCTTCAGTTTCATAGCAGGTTTCCTGGCATTTGCCTCCACCTTGGGCTTGTTAGTTTCTGTGATTACAGCCATTATTTCCAAAGGAAAGACCCTGCTAACACAATGCAACGAAGACATTCAGAATGTTAGCCCTTTTAGCATCACAGATGAATGCCCCTTTGATCCCACCCGTATCTACGTAAGTTGAATCTAAACATTCATCGAGTGGCCACTTCTGATTTGAACTGCTGTGTGGTGATCAGTGTTGTGCTTTGTTTCGTAAAGGCGACCACCATCATTCTGTGGGTGCCGCTCATCCTTATGTCTGCTGTGGAAGCAGTGTTCTCCTTCCATTGCTTTGCTGCCTGCACTTCGTTCCTCTACCTCTGTCCATGCAGGAAGAGGCCACGTGTGAAGAACAGGGTAAGCTACAGTCAGAGTTAGGACTACGTTACTTATTAGTGTCACATTATAGTAACAAATTTCAAGCATTTTTCTTTTTTTGTGAGGAAAATTATAACGATAATCATTTCCTACCTGACATTCTTACTAAGGATATCTCTCTATAATAAATATATATTAAAAAGGCAGACATTTAAATGCTTCAGCCAAATGTCACAATGTCTAGTTTTGGTTCAAAAATAGTTTGTGGCAGCAGAGCAAACACGGGAAGCCATGACTAATTTTAGGAAAAAATTGGATTTAATTTTAGGAAAATGTGAAGAAGTTAACGACAGAGGCTTAAGGCAACACAGAAATAGCAGCAGTTTGAATGGCTCTGTATACTAGAACAATACTAAGAGCTCTGAATGTGTGCACTTTAAGCATTTATATATAAGCACTTTTCCAGTGCTCATATATTAATAAGGTCTCGCCTATTTGAAGGAAGGAAAGCTGGCAAAAAGCCAGCTATGCAAGTTAAGAAGCGTATCACTGTCATCGTAGCCCTATAATTAATACCGGGTCGAATCTTATGCATTAAAATTGTTCTTCCATTAAATTCATATTTGTGCGTAACACAGTTTTATTCTTCTTTTTTTTTTTTCCAGCTGTAGCATCGGTGCAGCGTAACGATCTGAATGTAAATAAATCAGCCTCATGTCTGAATTAAGCTTTAGCGGGAAAGCTACTGCGTAACTTATTTTCCCCTTAACCCTAATCGTCCATGCCAAACAGAAGCGTTGCGGGCTGCATTGCCTGATGTCGATGTCGCTGAAGCAAAATTCGGGCATTAGTTGCATGTGGATTTGTTACAGCATCCACAAGTATAAATAGGTGTATAATAAATGCTTATGAGAACAATGAAACGGTTTTAAAGGTTTTTCCGTCCAATCCCAGGGTTAAACCTGAAGTTACCTGGATAACTCCAAATCCTGTATTGCAGGCTTCATTATATCCATAAATAGCAATGTGATAGAGTTAAATACAGACAAATGGAGGACAGTGGTAACTGGTGCTGCAGGTATGGCATAGCTTACATAATCTCCAAGATCTCAGCTAAATATAGATCAATTTTAAACCAATTAGTAGTAACTCGTACATAAATTCTGTCACAATTAAAACTTCCATCGGTGATTGCAGGGTTATCTCAAACCCAGATATTACCCAGTTATAGCCAAAATAATGAATACACGTGTTACCAAAACATCTGAGATGCATTTTAGAAAATATGAAATGATCTGATTGAAAAATGAGCTTCAGTGAGTACTAGACAGAGAAACTGTGAACCTTTAGAGCAATAAAGTGGTTTCATGTTCATCCTTTCTGATGGAAAAGTGAGTAATTTACCAAACTGTGGATTTGGTTGTTACATCTTAGCTACATGTAAAAACCTCCTGTCTTCTGGCATGTCATGTCCTGGCATGTACTTGTGTCTTGAACCAATTTCTGCATATATGCCTTTGCAGTAGTTCTAATCACGACAGTAGAAGTTGACATCTTATTGCGGAGAGTCACCATGAAGTAAACCTGTTCTGTTAATTATATCCCATCCCCACTGTTGGAAAACATCAACATGTGATCATGTGACACATCTTTCAGGTGCGGAGATCTGCTGAAACCACACCAACGCCGACACCGCAATACAGGGAGACAGACGCTGAAGGGGGACCTACAGAGCAGGATGACCTGCTGGACAGCAACGCTGCTGAGGTTCAGAGTGACTTCCTCTGAAGCAGCTGAATCTAAGAGAATAGGTTACAAACTGCTGAACTGGGTAAAAACGTGCTTTGCTGTGTCAGATAACGTGTTTGTTACACATTTAATGTCTGAAGACATTAGCTGGACTCAAGTCTGCAAAAGTGCTAGCCTTTTTATACCAAACTGGAGTATCAGACAGTACTGTTACTGGTTTGGTTTAATGTTTAGATTTTTTTATGTACTGATGTCTTAAATGCAGAGCTGCCACCTGTAGCTCAAAAGTTATTTTTTGTATTCTCAAAGAATTAAAACTTTTCTGAACAAAACTGAAAACGTCTATGGAAGCTTTTGTTGCTCCGTTTGGGGTTTGTCAGGTTTCAGTAACATCTCGAAGCGCTCGTCTATTGTGTTGGACACTTTTACTGATATTTTTCAGAATACAAATTTATATATACACACACACAACAAGTGACCTCTGACATGTCTTGCCCCCCAAATTCCTGTGAAATCTAAGCCTTACACCAAGTCTGATTCAATCTGACCAAAACGTTATCATATCATGAGGCAGGAGTCCCAGAAAGCAGACAAAGATGTCATCGTGTCTGTAAAGGATATAAACTAGAGCCTAAAATATAAAAATATGCTTACGATGTGCCACAAAGCTAATCGGGAATATGCAACCGTCTCACTGACTTTGGCAGGCAAGACCAGCAACACAATATTACAGAAAAGGATCTAGGGTACCAGCATGCTGTTCAACTACATATTCAAAGGCACAGGACAAAAGTGGGACTGAAATACCTAAAACAAAGTAGCCAAAATATCATATGATTTAAATAAATTAAATCCATCAGATATATAAAAGCAGACATGTGCGAAACCATTTTTACATTGTTGGTCACAAGAGAGGAAAAAAAGCAAGTATAAGAGCATAAAAAATGAAAATGTATACAAAAACAACACTTCAGTCCATTAACAGCAAAGTTGAAAAGGTTTTCTAGAAAAACACAGAACCTAAAATGTTTGGATCCCCAGCCCATTCTCATGGAGAGAGGTCTCACTGTAAAGTCAAAGTCCATTATTTGTTTCCACCGCAGCAGTCTCCTCCAAACCAAATCTCGCTTTAACGTCCGTTCTGATCTGTTGTATTGGCGTCACCGGGTGCTGAGGAACCTCAAGGTGTCTTGGACTCCTCTTTTGGCCTAAAGGACCCAGAGTAACAGTGAGTAGGGACATTATTAGCATTCCCACTTAGCCACCTCCTGGACACAATGTGTTTGTGCAGTGTTTTCTCACTTTGATGTGTCCATTTTCTCCTCCTCTGGCACCTTCTCCTCTTCTTTTACTTCTGTTTAAAAACAGAGAAAAAAAAAGGATCAGCCACCCTGAGAACCTGTGTCTTACATAAAAATCATATTTAATAATCTAAGTGCTGTTATCATGTTACAGAACTACATGAGATGAGAATAAAAAGAATAGATACCTTTTGTTTCTCCCTCACCTTTCTTCTCCTTTTCTTCTCCCTCTTTTTCTCCCTCAGTTTTAGTTCGCTTGGCTTTCTTGAAGCTGGCAGCATTTCTGCGGCCTCCTTCGCCTTCATCCTCCGAGTCGGAGAACTCCTCCTCACAGGCTATCCTCTTGTCACGAGAACGAACTGAGGGGTTAAATTTGAACATGTTACACTCTCCCGTCTGGCAGCTTGAACTGAACTAGGGTCGGTATGAAGGTAAACCGACTGCATGAGGTTCTTACTGGATATGCGCTTGTTGGGATCCTCCTCCTCCTCATCCCCGCTGTCCTCCTGCACTGCATCTTCTGGGATGGCCTGCATCTGGACACCAGGGGCATGAGGGAGCATCCGCAAGTTCTCAAACAGGCGCTGCCTAGAGAATGAAGATTTTTCAGTTAAAACAGAAGAAAGCGGTTCCAAACTGTTCCTTAAACTACAGAAACACAGGTCAGGCCAGGCTGTTGTGGACATGTTATGCAAAGGAGCTCCCCATCATGGCAAACAGAGCTATTTTGACATTGCTCCCATTTTCCACAACATATCTATGTGAGCTGAGCTTTTCAAGCATGGCTGCTATAAAACTAAAAGCAGAACGAGACTGAGAGCTGTTGAGGAAGAGCTTTGTGTATGCCTTTCTTCAATTCCTTGCAGGATATCAGATTTGTGTTCATATAAACAGGTCCAGTTTTCACACTGAGTGTAAGCAAACAGACTAAATTGCTGATTTATGTTCTGTTTTAGGCCACAACGTCATTTTTTTGGAACATGTTTTGCTGGCAGTGTGCCACAGAATATTTCTGATCTATAAAATGTGCCGTGGCTCAAAAAAGGTTGAAAAATACTGATTTAATCTATTTTCATGAGCTTACTTGATCTTCTCTAGGTAGTCGTTGGTGTTCTGATTGGTCATGTTGGAGGGGCTGATGTGCAGCTTGAAGTCTGGCCCAAAGTACTCGAAGTAGTCGTTGTATGGAAGCTCTGTGAAGGAATTTTTATTAGTAGTATGTTGACGCTTTAAGGAGGCTGCTGGTCTCCTTTAGTGCTATGAAACCAAAGTTTGCTGCTATTTTGTGAAACCACAACAGAAACATGTTACCCAACGGTTGTGTCTTCATTACAGCAAAGAAATAAACGCACCATTCGGGATGGAGGTATCTAGGGCCACGGCAGTTTCAAACGTCCAGCAGCGTGCCACATTACGGATAGTATAACCTCCTCCACCCAGCATAAGCAGTGGCAGGTTGAAGCTCTTAATATACTCCACACACTTAGCATGACCTAAAGCACACAATATGGAAATAATCATTAAAACCTCTTTAGATTCTCAGTCCAGTTTAGATCAATCTGCTGGTAACATCAAGAGGAGAGGAGTTTTTTTTTAACTTACCTTTAATGGTGAGGTTAAAGCAACCAAGCCTGTCTCCAGACAGCGAATCGGCTCCACACTGGAGAACCACCGCGCTGGGTTGGTACATCTCCATCACTTTAGCCATGATCTACACAAACAACACAAACACTGTCACAAATGTTTCGGTACAAAAATGTCAAATATCAAAGTTCAAAAGTTACCAAGAGTTTTTTTACTCACAGGCTTGAATATGGCTTCATAGGACTCATCGTCAATCCCATCCCTCAGTGGGTAGTTCACAGCGTAATATTTGCCCTTTCCAGCTCCGATGTCCTACAGAGAACAAAGCGAATATCAACTCGCTGCATTACCACACTGACATTTTGAATTGTATTCATCAAAGACCTACCCTGAGGTCACCGGTGCCAGGGAAGTACTCTCCATACTTGTGGAAGGACACGGTCATGACACGGTCTGTGGTGTAGAAAGCCTCTTCCACACCATCTCCATGATGGATGTCAATATCTATGTACAGAACTCTCTGGTGGTATCTGGGAGAAGAAAAAAAAAGAGGAAAATTTCTTGTAATCCACATAATGTCAGAAATATCTTAATTTAACTTTGAGGCTATATCACTTGTGTGCTTTGGGTCAGCATCTTTCTTCATCTCGCAACAACACGGTTTCTTCGAAGAGCAGTTTGTTATCGACTGTGAGGTACCAAAGAAACCACAAACCATCATGCTTCTTCCAGCATGTTTCACAGCTGGAATGATGTTTTGGCATGCAGTGTCTTTTTTGCTTTTTCTGCCCTCTCATAGCGGTCTTTTGAAGGGAATCTGGATTTTGGCAGTTATTTGAGACTTCTACAGTGTTTTTGTCATCATTCATGCCTTTATTTACACCTGCAGGTATGACTTTTGATGGATGATCACATATATAGCGAGTCTGATGAGCAAACAAGTGATGAGAAAAGCTTTTTTGCCTTTTCCAATTTGTGCATATTTATCATTCTTCATCTAAGGCTGTGTGAAAGTTGTTTTTATCGTGCTACAGTTCATACCAACCCATCCTTCTCACACTGATAGAGTCTGGGACCTCTTCAACTTTTGTTTTCAATCTACTCATCTGACACTGTATCTTTTGGAGAAGTAATTAGCATAAACTTTTACTTCCCCTTTCCCTGCTGTAGCATTTCTGACTTACTTCAGTAACTCCAGGATAGCCAGCACGATGTCATTGACATAACAAAACCCAGAGGCCTCTGACTTCTTGGCGTGATGAAGGCCTCCAGCCCAGTTAATAGCAATGTCTGTCTGCTGTTTGTTCAACTTCACAGCACCGGCTGGAAAATTGAGAATCAGATTATATTAAAGCAGATTACTGACATTATTACTGACAGATGCTGCATGCCTCTCTGATGATAGTTCAAATAAAGAAAACTCACCAACGGAGCCCCCAGCTGACAGTTGGCAGAACTCAAATAAACCATCAAACACTGGACAGTCCTCCCCCACATTAACTGCAGAGGAAAAGTACAGAATTAGTCAGTTTACACAGTCAGTTTAATTGACTTTAGCTAAACAGCAAGTCTCTTACATCTCTGCATTTGTTTGCTGTATTCTGACATGTTATCGGGCCGGATTGAACGCAGGAACTTGATGTAATCGTCGCTGTGATACTTGGTCATCTCCTCTCCGCTGGCTTTGTGCGGACGCTGCAACAAACGGGGCAAATTACTTCATCTCATACTCACACACACACACACACACACACACACACACACACACACACACACACACACACACAGAGGGAAGCAGCTACTAAAGCCAAGCATTAAACATCCAGACTGTAACTTTCACATACGTATATTTCCATCTTTCTGTAGAGGCCATAGTTCAGTAACAGGTTGTGTGTCATGCGGATTCGGTGGGGCTTCATGGGATGCCCCTGGCCGTAATAATAGTTTCCAACATCACCTGAAATGAGGACAAATAAAAACACACCGGATTACCATTTTATCCTACAGTCACAACCTCAGTTAGGAGAAGCAGAGCTTAAGTACAGAGGTTTGCACGTGTGAAACATCCATGCAGCGGAAAAGGTTGTGAAGGTATTCAGCTTTAACTTCACGCAGGTCTGTTAAGGACCTACAGCCAGGACACTGAGATCAAAGCGTCTCTATTACAGTCCAAACTCGTGGGGTTCACGGAGGGTTTTAGTGCACGGTGAGTTAATGTGGATGAAAAGCGTTTATTTTAACCAGAATCACCAACATCTGAAGGAAGTAAGGCGACCTAATCAAGTGTTAGCTTACTATTAACCAACTGTGTTAACAATGAAGTACTCATATCCCCATTGTTAGCCTGCTAGCTAGTAACGTTAACTAGTGCAGTTAAAGTAACAAGGTCCGGACGAAAATGCATTTAAACAGCATCTGAAAAGAAACCCTGGTGTTTAGAGAGTTTGAGCAAATATTATTGGAACATTAAGGCTCTGCCCGGACACAGCGGGATTGTGTGCGGCTGAGATGATGCAAAGCCGCCTGCGACTCGAGCTAGCTACGTTAGCAACAGTGCCAGGTTAGCAGGAGGTTAAAAAAAAGAAACAGTAACCTTTGTTAGTGCAGAGAGGCGGGTTTCATTCATCAATACGCCAGCAGTTTGGAGTGCAGCCACCCCAGTACTCACCATCATAGTAGTAGCAAACTTTTTTCTTTGTTCCTTGAGAAGTAAGCGCCATTTTTAGTCCGTTTTTAGCAGAATTTCACCGCCGCCGCGCACACACCGCAGGAGACAACGGCGACAAGAGGCGGAGAGTTTGTACCACGGCCAATCAATGGAGTGTGATCCTACAGTCTCACCACAGGGGGCGACAGAGGGGCAGGCTGACCGAATCCACGACATTAACCTCAGCGCGGATGATGAAGGAAATTATTTATGTAGTTTACTTCATTAAAAACAGCAATATCATATATTTTTTTTAAATTTAGTTAGAAAATATTTTCCTGCATCCAAATCTCAACATTATTATAGAAGCAGAAGTATAATAAAGATAAGGATCCCTTTAGGGGTCGCCAAAGTGGATCATCTTCCTCCATCCTGTCAGCCTCACCTCTCTAAATCACCTAACCTGAGCTGTCCTTCTGATTGAGGCATTCCTAATCTTTTCCATCAATGAAAATCTTAACATCTTCAGCTTGGCCACCTGACTTTTTTGTTACTTTCACTGTCCAAACCATACATTAGCAGATCTCACTAGCATCCTTTCACCCTTTTACTCTTACTGCTATCCTTTTGTCACAAAGCAGCATCTCCACCCACTCCACCCTGCCTGCACTATCCGCTTTACCTCTTTTGTGCTCTTTCTCATTCGCACACATCTTCTGACTTTCATTCCTCTCCTACCCAGTGCATACCTCCACCTCTCCAGGCTCTCTTCCACCTGCTCTCTGCTCTTACTACAGATCACAATGTCACCTGCAAACATCATAGTCCTCAGAGCCTGCTGTCTTGTGTGTCAGCTATTCCATCACCATTGCTTCTCTCCATTATACCAGCAGCTCTCTTCCTTTACCTGTCAGAGTCTTTAAATTTAGAGTCCATACTCAAACCTCTGCCCTGCCTTTCATTCTCTCTAACTGCCTCCTAACTCACCGTCCCCTTTTCTTTTCCTTTGTCTCCAGCCAACGTTTGCAGTTTCCACGTTCACCCTGTTGGCCAACAGCACCAGAGGAGGTCACTGTTAAACTGGGATCTCACTGAAATAGTACGAAGATCTCATTTTTGGTTTGGCAAAGATTTTACGATGTCCTTCCTGACCCAACTCTCTCGATTTATCCGGGACTGGAACCAGTACTAGAGGTATGCTGACTTTTGTCTGGACTTTAATTAGTATAAACTAAACTAAAAGTAGACAATTTTACACACAATAACAACTAAACTTACTCAAGCAAACCCAATTGGGAAAAAACTAAACTGAAAACAAAAATTAAAAAGAAATACTTAATAAATATATAGAAAAAACAAAAAAAAAATTGATTGTGTTGTAAACAGCTTTTTAATGATGCAGCTGCTTTCTCCATATTTAATTAGGGGCACATTTCTCAAATATCAATGTCTGTGTTATGTAAATAAAATCCTACAATAAGCAAGTAGCACTGCCCCCAAAATAAATACAGCATTGTAAAATATTATTTGCCTTTAAAATGAAATGCAGTACAATTGTAAGGTACCCTAGATCAATGGAAGCACTCACAAGTTACCCCAAAACTTACAGTACTTGAGCAATAGCAATAGTTTGACGGCTCTCATGATTTTAGGGTAATGCACTGCAGCATCAGCATGATAGACTAAAATAATGCACATGTAATCTGGTAACAAACAACATTCGTGAACAGCTTCTTTTTTTACTGAAATTAAAACACTTAAAAAACATTTATTAAACAGCAGAAGTAAAACACAGCTGAAGCAGTAGACAGTATTTACATGTTAATAACAAGCACCAGGAGAGCAGCTACTTATCCAGCTACATCACTCAGTCCCCAGTTAATTCAAGCAGCCTGGCGATCACTCTCCCCTCTGCTGCTGGCTCTTATCCAGCTGTTTCTGGTTCATATTCATAGTTCCATAGGTTATAGTATCATATCTAAGTGGTCACGTAAGAATATATTTGATGCAGAAACTTGGAAAATGTCTGTTTGTTCCCTATCAGTAGAAAGGCATGCATTCTTCTAAAGAAAAAAAAAAAAAATCAAAATCCAGCATCCACTTCCACAGCTGTGCCTTAGTTTGAATATGTTTATTGTATGTGTCTGTTCCTAGCTACTCCTGGTATTGCCTCTCTGTGGATGTAAAGAAGTCCTCCAGAACATTCCTCAGGTACTCGAACGTTGGTCTCTCCTCCGAATTCTCCTTCCAGCAGTGACACATGATGCTATAAAGAGCATCAGTGCAGTTGTCAGGCTGTGGCATTCTGTAGCCCCGCTCCAGGTTCTGGATTACCTCTGGGTTAGACATACCTGACAAAAACAAACCAATAAAAAAAATCAAATGTTTTTACTATTATTATTTCTTACTAGAATGAGTAATAGGAGTGTGATTATTTACCAGGGTAAGGAATGCGTCCATATGTCACTATTTCTGTAAGGAGGATCCCAAATGACCACACATCAGATTTTATGGAGAAGGTGCCATAGTTAATAGCTTCTGGGGCGGTCCATTTAATGGGGAACTTTGCACCTAGAAACAAGGAGAAAGTTAAATACAGCAACACGTTCTCACTCCCAAAGCATAACATAATACGCTATGTGACAAATCGTCGGTATGTTACGCTTTCGGCCATCCAACACGTCTCTATGTTACGCGTTTGGAAACAGGAGGGAACATGATAACCGTTTGGACTGAATCTACACATGTACATTTATTTTACTTTCCCATCACGAATCGCTTTGGAAAACACCATCTAACACGATTAGATAGATTATGGTTAGGTTAGGCTTAGGGCTGGAATACACGGCTGGAACGTGTGTTACCACCGGGAGCGTCATTCTACTGGACTCCGTCCACAATCCAGCGCGTATCATAGGGACGCGGAAGGTTACCTTTCGCGTTCCCATGGGACGTGACAAATCGTCGGTATGTTACGCGTCGGGAATGAAAAACCTATGAAATGTTCTGGAATAGAGCCGAAGAGATGCCACATATAGTTAAAGCTGCTGTTACCCTCTCTGGCTGTGTATTCGTTGTCCTCTATGAGTCGTGCGAGTCCAAAGTCAGCAACCTTACAGATGAGCTCCTGAGAGACGAGAATGTTGGCAGCTCGCAGATCTCGATGAATGTAATTTTTCTGCTCAATAAATGCCATGCCGTCAGCCACCTGCAGGGGGCAGCACATGACAAAACAAGGCATGAGTGTGCGTGTTCAAGCACAAAATAAATGGCTGTAGACAGCTTGTGTGTATTTTAGCACTGTGCAGTGTTTGTGTGTTAGACACATGAACAGATTCCTAAAGTAGGGAGTTGACTACTTCCTCGGGTCAGTTCTCTCTACCCTTTCACCTCCGTGCTCCACCCAGGTGCACAACCCCAGCTCTACTTCCCAAAACAAAAAGCTGCAGTCCTAGCTTTACCTTCCCACAGACTGAGAGATTATTACGGTGATAGTCCGTGACTCATTCAGGTACAACACAGCTCATTTTGAAATATGTGGCCCTATAAAGGACTCTGATAGTGCACCCTAATGAATCAGGAAACTAATGCTTAGGAAATGCTGAGGTTTTCCATAGGTTTTCCATTTCTGATAAATTTATGACAGTCTGTTCATTTCTGTAGTTTTATCAAGTTTTTCTGAAGCTGCGGTGCATATTTCAGGCGTGAGAATGTGTCACATAGGCAGGGAGAAACCTGAGATGTACATATGTTTGTGTCTTTCATAAAGCGGCAGTGTGACCTCCACCCCTACCTCTTTAAACCTTTTTACACCTTTGTTCCATTCATTTGATTGTGACATGAAAGAAATAATGGAAAGTATTTAAAAAGTTCCTAAAACCACAGTTAGATTTGTGGTTGCCACTCTCAAAGCATTCTGAGTAAAATCTCTAATTCCTCTAATTGCATACATGTACTTTGATTTAAACATAAGGTAGAGTTGTGGGTTAAAGTTTCCAACACTGACGCAAGGCCGTGGTAATAAATCACATTTGTCTCTATGGTCCATTGCATGGTGGTTACAGTTACCACAAAGTCTATCAGTGCATAACTGGTTTGAAAAGGTTGATTCTGTGAAATGCGTTTACTACTGTGCGCAGACTGCAGGCCTCTGCAGCGAGCTCCGAGGCGTTAGAGAATTTGCCTCTTGCACATCAAGAATCTCGTCAGGTTAGACTTTGAAGCTTCAGCCTGCCTTCCTGTGGTTTTGTTTTCCATTCCCAAACCTACAACACATTTAACTTCTTTGACAGGTTGTATTTCACAAAGTAGGAGTGGGTACGAATAGTAATGTATGCTTAACATTTTGCAGCTGATGCCACTGTGAAGTCAGCAGTTAGCTGGTTTAGCTTCGCTTTGCATTAAGACTGGAAAGATAAGGAAACAGTGGGTCTGACTTGAAAGAAGTTTCAACTACACTTTTTCGTTTTCGACCTAAGCTTATTATAATACTTTCACTGTCACATGCATTCTGTGGCAAAGGCCATACTTTCAAAAATATGGTTAAATAAATTCGCAACACAGTGACCTTCAGTAAGGATGACTTTTCTGTTAACAGACAATTAAACCACCTTTTTTGTTGTTATTTCAGCTACGTTGGTATCCTTGTTGATAAAAGTTCAGAAAATTTGTGATTTAAAAAACACCAAAAAAAATGTTCAGGCAATTGCCCCCCTGTTCGGTGGTAATAGGCCTCTGTGGTATTACAGTTTTAAATGTGCCAAAGTGTCTAGACCTGCATTCATCAACATGGTTTCACATCTGCACACACACACACACACACACACACACACACACACACACACACACACACACACACACACACACACACACACACACACACACACACACACCCACACACACACACACACACACACACACACACACACACACACACACACACACTTTCAGATGCAGCAGTTACTGTCACAGAGCGGATCCACTTGTCAGCACTCATACGTCTGTGTCATATCATAAACAATACTCCTCGTTCACTGCCGCAGATGTACCCTGACATAGATGGGTAAGTCATACATATCTGTGACACCCAGCAGCACAACACACACAACTCTACTGTATGAAATCTTTGGCACTTATTGTGCACAATGCTGGCTCTCCTGTTTGATGGACTGTGCAGACTAAATATGCTGAGCCGCTTCATTGTTTAAGATGTGCAAAACATAAGTGAAACCATCGTGGTGAGTATGTGCTGAATGCGAGCTTTGTTGAGTCCGGTATAATGGCGCAGTCTGAGCCAGCGACAGACAGAGAACAGTCGAGTGCCACGTTTTTTTTTCTGCCCACTTAACAGCTCCAAACAAACATCCACCTAAGTGATGTAGGTTAGGGTTAAAGTATATAACATGAATAATTTGCTCTTCGGCACTGGCAGAAGAACGAATTATAGCACAGAAAATGAATAGTAAGTGTTTTATGTTTTAAAAACAGAGGCTATTATTTCAAAGGGCGCACAGTATCCAGGGAAGAATTTCAACCCAAAAAATGTGATCAATCAGAGCATCTCCAACAAAGCAGATGGATTTTCTGCAAATATTTTGGAGGAAGAAAAGATGGCTACAATAGGCCAGGTTATTCTAGTGAAAACAGCATCTGTGAGCACCGGCTGCTTGATGGGAAATATTTGGCCAGTGAGCAGCCCCTAAAAATAATTTCCTGTTTTCGAAAAGAAGGAAAAACAAACTCACAATCAAGCTCTTGATAGTCAGTAGCTTATTGCTCTTTCAGCCGTGACTAAATATGCATCAAGAAACTCGCTTCAAAAGAAAAAAAAAACAGAGGAAGAGCAGCACGAGGAGGTTAGGTAAGCTGTCTGTGCTGCTATCTAGCCCGCTGTGCTGTGACGTTTTATTTATTGCCACTGTGCTGAGAGGGGTGACATAGCCAAGTCAAACTACTCAGCAGAATGCAACATGTTTTAAAGCCATAGCTATTAATAGTCTGGCTACTGTAAACTTACTCTGAGTGGAGTCAACATATGCAAACATTAATACACGCACGCATAAACACTTTATCGGGGACCATCTTCAAAACTAATTAAAAGAGAAGGTCAAACAAAAACTCATGTGGAAAATATCACTTTGTTGCCACGCTCACATGTGCTGCTGCGTATCAGTCGTTTAAGAGTCAGTAAGGGAGGATTAAAGAGCCGGCACTCAGCGCGCACCGTGACTGACACTTTGGCATCTGTATCTGGTGTCTACCTCACTCTGTCTGCAAACAATTAGTGATAACCACTCCGTATCTCAGTGTTTCTGCCTGCCTGTTCTTGGTCTCTCACTCTGTGAACCAACTAGTCCTGTTTATGTCCTCCTGACATAATAATAATAATAATGTATACTTTATTGATCCCGTAGGAAATTAGTCTCTGCATTTAACCCATTGACACTCAGTGAAGCAGTGGGCAGCCACCAATCTGGCGCCCGGGGATACTCCAACCACTGATTGAAAATCGATTGTCCTCATACCTCCTTTAGTGTAATCTTTGTTAGTTGAGGTTTGTGCCGAAGCTGGGTCTGTTTGTCGGCGTGAAGCCAAACGTACGTAAAGGTTTTAG
>VOQK01003325.1:21575-36857 GCA_015052645.1 Benitochromis conjunctus | reverse complement strand
ACGGTGCTCAAGGGTACCTCAGGGTAGCCGTTGGGTGGATTCGAACCGTCGACCTTCCGATCCAGGGGCGAGCACTCTACCTACTGAGCCACCCCTCCCCCATACAGTGGTACAGTGGTACAGTGGTACAGTGGTACAGTGGTAGTGTTACATGGGCGATGTAACCCAGCCAGATGGATTTCGTCTCAGCACCACCTGGATTAGTGTTTAACCACTCTGGAATCTCACAACGACATCAGCCAAACACCACTTTTAGCACACGCTGCTTTGCTAAACGTAGCTAATGAAAACTCTTGGAGAGGTGATGCAAGGGGTGTAAAATCAATGACTGCGGATTAAATCTGACTGATAAATGAACTCTTGCTTGGATGTTATCTAAAGGATAAGGAAATCGACTCTGGCACATTCAGAGTTTGTTTGTGGGTTTTGTTTTGTTTTTTCATTTTTAACAGCTGACCAAATTGTTCTTTCCATACAGTTGACTCAGCTACAGATGAATCATTTGTGGTTAAAGTTGGCTGGATGCTTTAAACAAATACCTGTGCAACTATACACATTTACCTCAAGAGCTTCGCTCCATGATTGTAATGGTATCCTTTAGGACCACTTTGATTAAAAGAAGGTTATTCCTATTTGAAATGTGTATTTGGCAGCATGTTTTTCTTTTTTCCACATGTGGCAAGCGTAAGGTGGGGAGGGAAAAGCCCCTAAACTCTTGGTACAGAGCATAGGAGAGCAGGCATCTAAGACATAAGACACTGCGTCAAAAATGGTATGAAAAGGAGAAACCGGAGTGGAGGTGGGTTGCAAAGTGGCTTGAAGAGGTAGCAGCACTTGTAGCATAATATTCTCTGTATGCGGTTTGCCAATAGGATGCACATAAAGGTATCAGCTGAGCTGTCAGCTGATACAGGTTAGCTTTGGGATGAGCTGTTTGGATTGCTTTCCGAAGCTAAAGCTAAATGCTAAATATTTTTATATATATATATATTCTGGCTGAGTCTCACTACCTCTCCTCTCCCTGTTTCACCTCTGGCATACAGCCGATAAAGACAGCACCTCCAAGTGTCTGATGAATACGGCTGGTGTGATGTTTAGGCAGGCGCTGTGTGTGCATGAAGTATAGTGTCTGCTTTACTTTAAGGGTCTATTAATCTCTGGACGTGCACACATACACAAAGTCATTCAACAAATACTGCATCCAAACAGAGCAGAGAGTGACACAAATTGAGGTGATGAGGGCACGGATGACATCAGCCTCTAAAATGAAGTGCCATTCATGATTAATTTCATATTGCACATGAAACATGTAAATATACACCCGGTGACATGTCGGGCCCCTGCAGCGACAGGCCAGCATACAGAGGGAGGGACACCACTCCGGGTTTATGTCTGTAAAACAGGGTGGTGCATAAATACAGCTTCCAAAAGCAAACCTGTTATGATGCTAATTTGTATTCTCCACCCAGACATGCACGCTGTAAAAAAAAGTGCAACGTGTGTCAGAACAGAGAAGATGCTGAGTGGGGGAAATGCCTGACTTCACGTCAAGAATTACCAAACAGGTTAACGGCAGAATCATCCTTTAACTGTCAGAGAGCAGCCTGCTGCGAGTAGCTGCAAAGGTGACGGTCCATCCCGGTGATGTAGGGCTGGGCAAACTGGATGAATGCAGCAGCGACCGGTGACAGGAAACAAGGATTATTTTGGTTTTATTCTGCTGTTTTAGTGAGCTGCCTCTGTGAAAGCTTGGTGAATAATTACTTTGTAACTGGCGATTACAAGTAAACGCTGGAAAGCAGCCGCTTAATTTAGGCCATATTACCAGTCTTCTTTCTGTGGTTGTGCTGCAATGCTTGCTTTACTCATTTTTCTTTTATTACACTAAAGTAGAGAATAGAGTTTATAACAGCAGAGGTTCTCGTCATATATTTAAGCCTCTTTTCCGCCAGCACCCACTAGATTTGATTCGACTGTAGCGGTTGTTTGCCGTTACAGTTGAGGGGTCAGTAAGGTGGCTTGAAAGTCCAGTGACGTCATTTGTATGCGAGACAAACACAACACAAGATCGGAGGACACTGAGGCGATGGTGTGCCTGCTGCTCGCCTGTGGCTTTCTGTCTGACTCAGGGTTTGGGTGTGGCCATGTCCGTCGTTGCCGGCTTTAAAAAAAAGGCGAGTTTGATTGTTGTGAAGGAGTACTACCACCTAATGGAAAACTAGTGAAAAAGCTAGCTAGTGGAAAAGAGGCTACAGTGACTGCAGTGCCTTGGATACCTGAATCGACGTTAAGTCCTGTCTGACTTTGTTTTTTCATCATTTGGTTTAATCCTACAGTTTAGCATCAAACTAGGCTCTGCCCGACACTACAGCGCTGAGCGGGTACTTTTACAAGGCGTAATATCAAAACATGGCCATATTCTTTGCTGCAGTGTGTCCTTGCCTTATCCAAACACTTTCCTCCTCTTGACCCTCATTTTCACACAGTAACGCTTTTCTCTCAACCACATCAGCATGTGTGATCTTCAGGGAGAGGCTGTATTTGCACCACACATTCACAAAAAAATGCAACACAAGCCACTGAACATCCCCACTTCTGGCTTAGACACTGACTACAGACCACACACACACACACACACACACACACACACACACGATAAGCAGCAGTAAATGGCGCTAAGCAGTCGAGCACGGATATAAGACAGGTCACTGCATTATTTATGGCTCTCTGCCACGTTTAGTATTGCATCCTTGATAACACCTATTCAGCAACTTTTCCCCACATTCACACCTCAGCACACACACACACATACGCAGATGTACCCACAGAGAAATGTATGACAGTTTCCACAGATCCAAACTCGTGCACACTTTTCTACATGAAGCTGGCTTGCACAGTTGAACCAGATCGTTGTTTGTTGGCCCCAAATGCAGATTTTCTGACCTTGTTTTTAAGCTCTCTTACAGATTCGTTTTCCCTCTGAGGGAGTCTGATTTGACTCCAAACAGACACTTTTCAGCTCGCAGCAATCGATTTGCTTGTCTGCGAGAACTTTGCCAATCTGTCAGAGTCCACATTTCTTCACACTGGTCCGACCCCATAATGAAAGCATTAGTGGTTTAGTGAGAGTTTGTGTATGAAAGCAAGAAAATGTGTCAGCTAACCAGAAAGCTTGTTAAGAAACTATCAGCCTGTTATCCACCAATGTCAGCGTGAGACTTGCATTCTCATTACGGTGACCTTTTAAGTGTTGAGTCCCCAAGTTTATATATATATAATATATTCTGGCCACCTGCATCAAAGCCTGAGGGGAAAACCATCATTTCCCATTCATTTCTATGCATTTCATTCACTATTTACAAAGCATTGTGAAACGCTTGCAAAGGCTGCAGGCCCTGATGCCTTAAACGTTAGAACGACTGAAACAATTAAAAACCTTTTGTGTGACTCTGGGAATATGATAGACACTGAAAATAACAAAGTGAAATGTATTGTTTGGATCATACCCAGGTGCTTTTAGTCCCTGAAACCTGGGAAACCTCAGGAATGGACGGAGAAAGAGAAGGCAAAGGAGAAAAAGCCAGAGCTGGATGAAAGTGAGAAAGGGAGAGTAATGCGAGAACATCTGTCTCTCATCAGCTGAAAGGAGAAAGTCAGCAGCTCAGAAAAAGCTCACTGGACAAAAAAAATGATAACCTACACACACATACCGTACCCACACAGACACACAAACAGGTGGGGCTGTTCTCTCCAGGTGCCCTGCATTAAGACACAGTGGAAAACTACAGAGTGAGCGTGTGTTTATATCTGTGTAAAACAGAGGGAGGGATGAGTGGAAGACTACAAAGGGTCTGAAAGGAAAGAGCGATCGGAGAATGAAGAGAAGGGAGAAAGTGACTCATAAAAATAAAGCTGAGTGTGTGATATAGAAAAAGCACCGACATGAGATCAAGCTTCTCAACTCAGGAGCAAAGGCACACCCTGATCTACAGGGCTTTAGACAGTAGACACAGAATCTAACAATAGACAAACTAAGACACAGAGAAAGACTGAAGATCAATACCAGAGCGCAGCAGCGGCTAATTGGAAAAACTCTCAGAGGCAGAGCGGCATGAGGAAAGGAGACCGTTAAAGGTGCGATCGGTGGAATTCCTCACCCTAGAACGAGTTGTTGCTTTTTTAAAGTAAAGATTCGTGTTGGTGGTTTTGGTTTGGCCTGAAGCAAATGAACATCGGGGCACCGTGCGAGCGTGCCAACCATAACCGAAGAAGCTAAAGATCTGCGTTTGGAGCTGGGAGCCGTCCTCCAGCCCTGAGTGTCAGCTGATGCTGATGGATGGCTGTGGGAGAGGTTTTAAGTGGAGGTGAGGTGGTACAAGGTGAAAAATAAACCCTGGCTCTCTAATGACTGCAAATGCAAATCCATCAATGTGTTTACTGACCGTCTGTCGATGACAGTGCAAAGAGAAAAATGCAGTCACTGTCAAGTAAATAAAACAAAATAATAAACAAAAATTAAACTTAAACGTAGAGAAAATATCATTAGTTTGCCTGGTGAGGCTACGATGGCTGTGATTAGTGGGACTCACTGCTTTCAAAAAGTTGTGTTTTTATTGTAATACGTGTACTCATTTCCCTCAATCTTACCTCTCACCTTCTATACAATAACAATAAAAAAAGAGTAAAACTAACACTGAAAGCAATAAAAACTACACTGAATTAAAAATAAAAAAAACAATAAAACCTCATTAAAAAAAACACAAAACTATAGAAAGTCTGGTCTTTGGCCTGCACCGCCGTTTATTTTTGTGTGTACGTCTGAAGTCTGGAAGCTACAATGATTCTGCTGCAATACAGCGCATGCACGTCACATAACTGTTCATTCTTCACATTTATATCAGAATTTTAATGTTTCCCAGCCGGTGATCTGACGTATGCACATTTAACACAGACTTCTTTATGTTTAGACATTTTTTAGTCAATCTCTTCTATAAAAATTGATCTAAACATTAAAGCGCTGATGATATTTCCCACTTTTGGCTACATCTAAGCTTGTAGTGAAGGCTGTTATCAATCATCCTATATCTGGTATATTAAAAATGTGATTACGTAAGGAATGTTTTTGCTGATCAGTGGGCCACAAATGTGACGTATTCCTTTAAGTCGTTAGAAAGAGCTCTCTTTTAAGCAGTGTATGAATGAGTGTCTCTAGTGAGTCGTGTGAATGGATTTCCAAAGTACGAGAAAACACAGATTGACAGAGTTCCAGGGAATAGACAGAAAGTGAGCGGCTGAAACAGTAAAGAGATTTTCCACCGTGGCGAAGTGGGGCTAAAAGAAGGTGAGGGAGGTTTCTTAATCGGGGTGAGGGAAAACACTGACAGAGGGAGGTGTGGAGAAAGAGACAGAGCGCACTATTAAAGAAGAGCTGAAGTGCCATGAAAAGTAGAAAACAACAGGATGATTCGGTGTGACGGAGGAGAGAAAAAGGAAAACAACCTGTGGCCTCGTTCTGCAGCGCCCCGGAGGGACTGCTGCAGACACAGAAGGCCTGGCTTACTCACACTCACACACACACACACAGGTTTTTCTTTGTGTGCGAGGATTTTAAAAGAAGTGGGAAAAGGCAAATATCCTCATTTGAAAGATTTCCATGATCTCCCTTTCCCTCTGAGGACAACTGTTCTTCACAAGCCTGCAAACACAAGAACACCCACTCGCTCCCAGCATCCTCTCTAATTACTCCAGTCATTACCAGTGGCCAATGAAGACACTAGAATACTAACAGTTTACTAATGGCATGATAACTGTAATTAGAACATCCTGCTGGACCCACTAATTGTCCTTTCCCTTTTACAGATGAGAAGAGAGAAAGAGAAGGGGCGACTGTGCCAAAGGTTAATTGGGTTAATGGTTATTCGCTCATTGCAGCTAGGATGTTGATGTCGATGGAAAAACCACTCTGTTTTTAGGCCATCGTTATTCTAATGACTGAAAGACTAATGTCATCGTGTTTGATGCATGGTTTTTGAGTTCATGCGATGCATTTGCTTTTGTTTGTTTTTTTAGTTTCTTAAAAACAGGATGTTTTTAAGAAACAAAAAAAGAAAACAGCAGCCGTGGCGATCTGAGTGGATGCATGTGTAACGCCTGATCCTGAGGCCTGGTGGAAAACACCTGCTGCCTGCAAGATGATTAAAATGAAATGAGCGGAAAGGCTCTGAGAAGGTGTCACCTGCACCAGCTCGGCGAACTCAGCTATCTGATAAATTGTTTTAATAAACCTGACCGTCACATCAACAGGCCAACGCAACGTTTAGTCAGCGCTGTTACAGATCTGCTCCCTGATATCTGTAAAAACGGGTGAGAAACATTTCGTATTCGGTGTCAAACATCCCTTTATTATAATGTCATTTCATGCTTATCAAGATCATATGAAGAAAATTAAATCCTTCACCTTCAGTATATCATAGCAGGAGTACATATTTATTAATAAAATATGCAGCACCTTGGCCAGAAACCCTCTTGTGCATTTCAGAGGAGAAGTATAAATCTGGGTTAGTTTACTGCAGGTGGCTCCACTCAACTACTGCTTCACACTCTGCTGCTTTCCTCTTATTTTACTAATGCCCTGTAATACTTTCTCCCTTTCATTTTCTCTCTTGTGCACGTCCAAACTCTCGTGATTTCTTGCTCAATGCATCTCTTTCATTTTTTTATTGCTCCATTTTTTTTGTGTGTACTTTATGGGGAGAAAAGTTTCCAATTCATGTTGGCAAAAGCTCGCACGTTACACATAATCTTCTGTTTTCCTTCCCCAGAATCAGTAGATCATTCAACAAATACAAGCGCATAGTAGAAACAAAGAATAGCTCAAGTGGGACTAAAAACAAATAGAAAATTACAGACGAGTATGGAGAATGCACACAAATTCATAAAGAAGCTGATTTAAGAATCATTAATTGCTCTTAATGATAAGCATTCTTATGTTTTTTGCTTTTAAAAGTGCAGTTTGAGTTTTTATGCAGCTCTATAAAGTCCTGTGCAATTATCCATCAAAAAGCAGGAAAGAATACGGTTGAATTCATATTTGCAAACTCTAATATCTGCAGTCTTTCAGGGTAAAACCTGGATTTGTTTCTAAAGTGAAGTAATTACGTGGAATGACTGTTTGTGGCAGCGAGTCAGTTCATTAGGTACTGAGCTAAAATGGGGTATAACCCCCATTATGTGAATGACATGGATGATTTGTTTTATTGATGGCCAACTGACGCTTACAAAGCATTATGAGCCAAACCGATGTAACATTTAATTACTACGAGCTGACCCCACCCGGAAACACAGCACTTGCTTATATTAGATGTGGCCAGACCCACTCACACTCACAGCACACGGTGCACATACAGGAAAAACTATTTCATGTTTGGTGACCAAACTAAAACATCTTCATGTGGATGGTGAAACACCTGCTGGAACAGTAAGCCTTTAAGTCTGCCAGACTTTCTTATTTATTCCCCTGCATGTAAATGGAGTTGTTAACTTCATCTCCTGAAATTCTTCCCCACTGTTCAGACTTTTAAAATCACACCAGGCTGGTTGAAGCCATCAAAAACAATCACATAAACCAAACCTTAATGCATACCTGTGGGCAATTCACCACCACTGCTAACACACTTCCTACACTTAGTATCATGGTGATCCTGTTTCATCATCCACCATATTTCAGCAGCGACACTATGGAGGCAGACAGCTGGTCTTGAGTGGCCAATTATGTCCGTTTATCTCCCTTCCAGGCACAGCTGTGATCAAACGGAATGAAGAAACAGGATCAAACAGCGAGGCTAAAAATCATTCTTCCGTTTCGTTCACTGCTTTTTGCTGCTTCCCTCTGCCTCTTTCTGTCTCTGCGACTTCCTCCCTCTGTACTTCCATCCCTCCCGTGTCTCTCTATATATACACTTCTTAGTCTCACTATGCTTTCCTTGCTCATCTCTCCGGAGAGAACAAAGTAGAGGCATCTATAAAAGTTAACTGCTGAGAAAGCTCCATTCTGCATAGCCTACTGCTCAGAACGTGTGTGTTTGTTCCAGAGATGCTCAGTGTACCTGCAGGGAAACCTCCAGGGGCGCTCGAGGGGGTCCCCAAAAAAATCAGGCTTCACCTGCTGTCAGCAAACATAAAGTAAGAGGTCAAAAAAGAACAGAATATCATCCTGTTCTCGTATTTAACCCAACTGTCAGTGTCATAGAGCTGGAAAAAGAACAAATTCCAGTCAGTAGCATTGAAGTTAAACGCCTCATACATCTTCCCTGAATCCCACAGAATTTATATCTGAATGCTTCCTGTGCTGAACTGCAGCGCATACTTCCTGCTTTGGTGTTGAATATAAATATGTCTCATTCTAAGACAAACAAATGCTGATCAAATGACCTGCTGTTATTTCTTCTGGACAGGAAGGCCTTAATTTTTTACTTCAGATTTAACCTAATGTAGAAATATCCACACATAGCAGGATGTTCCCCCGCACACAGTTTCTCACATCAGAAGTGAATCGTATGTAATGAATGCCTTCCCTCTGCCTTCTGCACAAAGTAGTTCTCCAAAACAATATTTGGCAATCAGGGCCGCTCAGTCCAAGTCATGAGATCTGCAAAAGCCCTCCAGAATAAGTCAGTAAAACCTCGAATACCACCAACCTCCCTGCAGCTACCCCCTTTCAGTTCTCTCTCTCTCTCTCTCTCACTCTCTCTCTCTCTCGTAGACTTACACAAACGCATTCCCCTCAAAGCAGAAAGTGAAACTCGAGGAGAGACTAGAAGTAGCTCACTTAAGTATTCAGGTCTTTGCATTGACAGCAATGAGAAACCAGTGGTAACAATCAGTGTGCGCAGTGAAAACAAAAGTCATCAGGCTCCTGGTAGAGGCTAATGCAAGATCCTAAATGTACATAAACGGAGTCAGACCACTCGGACTCCTGACTCCATCAGCTGAGTCGAACTCCCCATACACCCCTGCCTGTGACACTGGTGTAACAGAGACTTTGGTAACGGGTCTTTTATCTGGTGTCAAGTATGTTTGTTATAAACAAAGAGATTTAAAGCGTCGTCTGTGTATCAAGTTCACATATAGAAATTTTTTTTTGTCGCTATCCTCCTGTGCGTAAAGATTGTCTGGAGACGAAAACGCACACAGCGTAAGATTCTGCCTCTCCGCATTTAACCGAGCGTAAAAAGCAAATGCATGTTCCGCTTCTCACATCAGATTCCCGCTTATGCACTCGAAGGTGAACTCGTGGTCGGGTTACACAGCCGCAAATCCCGTCGCTCACACGGGCTCAGGAAGGGGGAGCGAACACGAGCCTCCGTGGAGCGCCGGGCCGGGCCGGACCTGACCTCCAGTACACGGAGGCAGTAGTCCGGTCTCAAGGGCCGCCACCTCTGCGCGCTCCCAGGATGACAGACAGTCACCGTAAAGAAATGCGTTCAGTTTTTTCCCTTTTAGTCAAAACAGTTTCGAGGAATTTTAGGAGAGCGCATGAGGTGGAAACGTGCTGGAAGATTAACTACGGAGAAGAACTGCTGACAACAAAATTACTCCCGACAGGAATTTACAGAAGATTTCCATTTGTCATCTTTTTATTATTGAACCTTACTGAACGGTCACTGATTAAGATCCGGAAGGTTAAAATGTTTTTTCAAGACGATAAAATCAACGCGGATTAAACCAGCATCCCTTCGAAATCAGCACTGGATTAAATAAAAACACGGCTGGTGATGAAGATACTTCATCTGTAAAGTCACCGTGACAAAATCATTTCTGTTGTACGTTCGTACTTCCTAACGTTTGTACCTGCACCGGACTCAGAGAGCTGGCTCACAGGCCATCCAGCAGCACGGATCGGTCTCCTGAATGTGATGAAAGTAATCAACGTCCCTCGGCAGTGTGCCGTTTCAGCGCATTACTTGGAATGGAGCGGAGGTTTGGCTCGTTCCCGTCACCAAATGCGCAATGATGCTTTCCCTGAATTTACTTTCACTGCTCTGAAAGAAAACAACTTTCATTCGTTTTGTGATGTGTAACTGCTCTTATTTTCTCTGCTCAATTTCTCTTTTAACACCTTGTGTGACGCTTAGATTAGAAGGCACCAACAGCAACAAACTTACCTCCTTCCCCGGCTTTTACCGCTGAAGGCAACAGAACAGCCAAAATACATCCACAGAGCCAAACGAATAAATCCATCTTTCTCCCTCGGAATAAAACACGTCTTCTCCTCCTGTGTGGTTTTATTTTCTTTATCTGACACACGGCTCCAGTCCAAGTCGCACTTCCCTGTCCGTTTCCACAGTTATCTGTTTTTATAACGTGCAACACGGTTGTGACCAAAATCCAAAAGCCGGACAGCGTTTACGCGACTCTCTAAGAATATCACGCTGGAGAAAATAAACAGTTCACGCGAGCAGTGTCAGTGCGTGCCACCACTTCTCCTCAACCAGAGCAACTTGTCTAGAAACGCAATTTGAACTCTAAACACAGTTTAAAATCCATTGCGGTGCGCACAGTCGGCGCAGGGAAACATCAGCAGAGTAAATCAAGAAAATTCTGCATTTCAAATCAACTAGAAATCAAAAAGAGAGCGCTAACTACGAAGGAAACGGGGAAAAGTAACACGCGTCTGTCCTCCTTGGAGTCAAAATATTTCCAAATGTTTTATGTAAATATCTTCAGGCGCATTTTCTTGGTAAAAACATTAAATGTGTTCCCATCGAGTTTCCCGGTTATGGTCCGTTCATGCGCAAAAGACAACGCAGGATCTCCGAGCAGCTCGATCTGCGTGCGTAAAGCTGGTAGGCAGAAAGAAACGTGGAGCTTCTCCGCTGTCCTCCCACAACTGTGCGTGTCTGCGCTCAGACGCTCTCCCCTGTTCCCTCTCGCTCTCTCTCTCTCTCCCTCTCCCGGTAGCACGCGCTCCTTCCCCTCCGCTCTCCGCCGGGTTTGTGGCAGCTAGCAGGACCGCTCACTCAGTCCCCTGCCTTAGTGTGCGTGCACGCCGTGCGCGGGCGCGTGTATCGGATTACAGTAGGCACCTCGGCCCGCCTCCATATAGCCCCTCACTGATTAAAGAGCAATTTCATCTCCTCTCTCTCTCTCCCTGACCATCTCTTACCTCCTACATATCTTTCCCACTCTCACCATTTCTTTCATTTAACCAAATTTCTTTCTGCCTTCTCCCAAAATCTTTCCACTTCATTCTTTTTCTGTGGCTTCATACTTTTGCCTTTCCGCTCACATTTCTTCCTCCAGTCCTTCTGGTATTAAAGAGAATCGAGTTTGAAAGGAGAGAGGCAGAAAACCGGGAGAGAAGATGCCCACAGCACAGCTTTATGAGCTTTGTAGTATAGCACCAGGAGATTTAAGGTACCTGGTGTGGGTTACAACATTACAGGGGAAACATTGATCCATGTATGGTTTCCATGTATAGACCAATCAAAACGCAGGGGAGTCTCTCGATCAACCCGATAAAGTAAACTTTGACTCAGGATTACTGTGACAGAGATCCACTTGTCATGCAGAACAGCCGTTGTGGCTGAATTCCAGGATGCAAAAATTCATACACACCTTTATGCAAACACATAAACCCTTGTCTACAAGCCAGGGCAAAAAGCTGTTTACCAAGGGCACATGGGTCAGTGCTGAACAGAATCTAAACGAGGGGTGGAGGACAGACAGGAAAGCTATGTAGACGCACACACGCACACACACAAATGCAAACAAACACTTTCACCACACAGGCATGGACATGTGCTGACACACACTTGCAGTGGTAATGAAGTTGAATGAAAAGGTGACTGGATTTCTGTCTGCTTACTGAACACGTACTAAGACTTAAAACCACTTCACTCTCTTTCCACGTGCACGCTCTCGCTCCCTTCCTCGCTCATTTGCTCGCTCCCAGCAGTATAATAGATGTCAGTGGGAGGTGTGTTTTAGCAACACCAAAGCCCGTGGTCTACAAAACCAATCCAATCTTAGCTCTTTGCATTGCCTTCCCAGGACACACCCTACACAAATTCACACACAGATCCACGCAGCTGAACTCACCACTGACCACTCAGTGAAAAAACTCATGTGGGAAGTAAACCCCATCAAAACTCTTTTATTACAGAGACGATAATCACACGGCTGCTGATGCGCTTTACATTGTGTGCCAAATATTTATATTTCTTCTGACACAAGATTTTCTGAGCAGTCTGAAAAGAGGGACGTGGGATTTTTGTTTTCCCAGATCAGAGTCGAGTAGGGAAGCAGGTTCTCCAGTTAGCACAATAAAGGTAAATCAGTGATCTCAGCTCAGAGCAGCGACACACCACTCACATACAGTCACTCAGATGTTTTCTAACATCTCTGGAGGTCTAAAGGTATTAATTTCTTTTTCCATGACAGATTTCAATGTGTGTGTGTGTGTGAGAGAGAGAGAGAGAGAGCGAGAGAGGGAGAGAGAGAGCGAGGGAAAGAGTGAGTAACTGTCACCCCACTCATTCCTTGGGTCCCTCTAGTGTACGACCTCTGTAACCTGCCACTGTCTTGCCCTTTTCCTGCTGTCTTTCCACTGAAACCGAAACCGGTCCTGGAATCTGTCAGGTGATGAAAGCGCACTGCAGTCACATGGTAATGTCGCTGTATCGTCTATCTCAGCGCTCAGAGTCACGGTTCGCAAAACTGATTTACTTTGAGCAGTCAGACAGCAGGTACGCGTCCACCTGTTCAGCAGCAGTTTTTCACTCTAAGTCTTTGATTCCAAAACATTTTTCAGCTTTTGAATCTGACCGAAAAATGTCTTTTTAGTGAATTTTAGTGTAGTTCTTTTTTTTTAATGATGGGAGGAGAGGATGCTGAAAGCAAAAAGCTCTGGAAGTCTGAGTGTCCTTTAGTTGGATAACTTTAGCTAATCTCTAGGAATCCACGGCACCGCGCGACATGAGCCCAAACCTTCTGGACTTTCCCTCCACTCCTTCTTTATGACTTACACAGTGTTGTGAAACCAGGCTCTGCTGATCCATGACACCTTTGCTGCCTGCCAAACAGTGCACTGGGTTTCCCAGAACTCACCAGTGACATCATCAAGACTCCGTTTTAGGGATACTGACAGGCTTGTTGCTGGTTTGCTCACCGTGCCAGTGTTTCCACCTCAGTGAAAACTACCTGCCTGTGAAGAAGGTACACTTGATTGCACAACACAACTTAGAGTCACGATAAAGTGACATTTGGGGGCTACAAAATATATCTAAGATACTTATCATTGTTTATTATCTAGTTCACAAAGAGTCGTTACCATGCAGTGATGCATTGACAAAGCACACGTGTTAAAGTGTCTGTACCGTATGAGCTCCTGGGTACTCCTGAGTCCAGATGTTCTGCTTCCATTTCTTTGTGTTTAATGAATGAATTAAATAGACTGTAAAATGCTTTGAAGAAAATATTTTAAAAATAAATTCAATTCAATTCATGAGTTCAAAGATGCTATAATAGTCCAGACCATTTACACTTATTTGAACCAAAGACTATGGAAAAAAATATCATCTCGATCCAATATCTTGGCTTTTTGGAGGGAATAACAACCGTTTTCAGAACATTGTTTGAGTGATGGGTAAACTTGAAATGTCCTTATCAAAAAACTGTGGTGCAGATTCTTTGATGATGTGCTGTTACAAATAACACAGCAAGACATGATATCTGTCAGATAACTGCAAATATTACAGCAGCTCCAAAAGCCACCCGCACCTCAAACACAGATGAGAAGTTTACTTCAGTGTGTCGAGCCACAGCAAAGGCCTGTGACTTAAAGAGAACAGCGCTGAACGTTAACACGTTTTCACCAGCTCAGTCTTCCCCACATCGACTTTGTTCTCAAGACCTGAAGTTTACTGTTCAGCCTGGAAAACCAGTGTGCCAGGCACTCTGTGTTTTTACACCATCTCAGTTTTTGATTCCAAATGGAGGAAAAGAAATTAGGTGAAAAATAAAAACGTGTGTGCACTTTTTTCAGCACTCATATTTTCCACATTCAGGCAAACCTGTCCAAACATATCTGAACTATAAGAAGTCTCTGATGCTACACTTCAACAGCGTGGCCATGATGAATCCTTTACTGCTGTTTAGTAACTGTTATATTTTATTATACGTTGCACAGTGTCGATTTGCCAGTGCTGATCTTTTTACCCGACCTGCTGGGTTCAAACATCAGTGCATCCTTATAAAAAAGTGTTTCTGCAGCGTGTGAAGCCAGCCGAGGGAAAGGTGATCCCTGCTCTGCGTCGAGGGAAGAACTTGTCGGCGGGCTTGTCGACAAGCAATGCTGGGCCTGTCCACACCTCGCCAACACGCTGCACCTCTGCTATTCGCTCTCTCTCGTTCACTTATTCTGACGAATGATTTTATGAATTCATGTCTTTCACTCCATTGCTTTCTCAATTTGTGTTTTCGTCAGCACGATCGCTCTGCTGCGTCATGTCTCTTATTTTGCCACCTCTGTATTTTTAGGCTTTTCTTCTCTATTCACGTCTGCTCTGTACTTTTTTCCCTTTCACATATTAATCGTGTCCTTCTCTTTCTTGTTCATTGTTCTTTATAAATATTATTCTTTCAATATTTATTTCTAGTTTCCACTCCTAGTTTTTATCAAAACAGCACATCTTCAATCTCTTTTCCAAAGACCTGGAGTGGGAGGCACATTTTTCCTGGGAGGTGAATGATGTAGTTCAGTTCCTTGGCTTTTTCCTCCTTCTAATATCAGCAATATCCATGTTTTTTCAAAGCCCCCCTCCAAAAAAGTGAGATCCCAGGAATCAAGTTCAGCTCTGCCAGGTCTGCTGGGAGCAACTGAAAATCACACAAACTGTTCACACACTCAGCGAGTCCTGCCTGCGATTTTTTGATCCCCTCTGATTAACACTCTGAAACTGCCTTTCTCCTCTAAAGCTAACAGCCACCACAGAGGGATCAGCAGCACTGTGTCCATCAACCTCTCCTCATTTGTGTCTGTGAGCGTGCCAGGGACTAAATGTTTGGGCAAGTGTCTGTATGTCAACGACTTTAAAGATTTCTGAGTGCATAGTTGGAAGCTGTCAGAGTGCTAGATATTTTTTATCTTTGAGTAAGTGTGTGTAGTGTCGACCTGTTGACGTCTGAAGGCTCCGGGGACTCTGCAGGGCTGCGCTTCGTCCAGGTTTTCACCGCAGTCCAAAATGAAATTTCCTGTCCAAGATCTCTCCCACACCGTGAATC
>VOQK01003322.1:0-10925 GCA_015052645.1 Benitochromis conjunctus | reverse complement strand
GATAACAAGCATTCACTTTTTGTTACTTCTATGTCAGCTCTTAAGTTATTGATACTTTGGCAGGGCTAGTATATTGGCCAATATTAGCTATTTGCCAGTATATCAGTATGAGCATTTATAACGGACAATAAATGAAAATTCAAAAAGTAAAGAGGAAAGAAACCTTGGTCAACTATGTTGAATAGTTTTGCTACTGTATGGCACTCTGTAACTTCTCTGCTGCACAACACAAAAGCCACCTTATGCAAGCAGAGTCGGGCAGTGCTTAAACCAGTAATACACAACTTTTTTTTGCCAATAACACAAGATAATTTTTTCAATTACATCATAGACAACGGGGTTTGAAAGAGAAGAAATATCGGCCCACATATCACATTTTTAAACCACCAAATAGCGATACTAGTATCAGTCTTTAAAAAAAAACAATATCATATTAAGCATATGTGCATTGTTCCTCACGTGGCTTTAGAATAACTTTTTTCAGAAGACTAAGCCATCAATGTGAATTTCATGTGTCAAACTCATTTCCAAAACATTTTAAAGGTCTTTGTTTTGACAACAGCTGCCTTCGTGCTTGTGTCATTTCCCGCAAAGTGACCAGAATCCAATCCAAGGAGCGCCTCTGGACTCAGTGCATCATTTGAATAAACAAATGCCTTAAATGTAAGTGTATGAGCAGGTTCATAGCAATGGAGGAAATGTTTTCTTCGATTGGGACGATTCAAAACATATTTTGACACGGTAACAATAGCAACATTGCTTGTCCTTATCCCACCTCCCATGACAATGATCAGCCTCCAGTCAGGAGAATACTTAGCAGTGGTTACTGCATTAACACGGTAGACAGGACTTAGAAACAACAGCAACACACACACAGACAAAAACAGAGACAGGCACAGAGACAGACAAGATCAAAACAAACACAGGTCCACCTGCATATCGGTGTCTTGTCTAACAACACTGTGTGCCACCTGTCAATCAACTGAGTGAGAGCCAGGCAGTTTAGAGAGGTCAAATGCTGCTCAAGTGTTTATATGTTCAATCAGTGTGTGTGGGCATGTTTTGTATTTGTCAAACCAGAAAGAGCAGTGTGCACTTCAAATATTGCCCTTAATTTTCCCGTTAGTCATATATAGCATTTTATTGTTTTGCATTAGATTACTAATTGAATTTGCCCGCTTGCTTTCCTTACTTCTTTCATTATTCATCTGGCATTCCTTCCTTCCGTAATCTTAGGTTTCCTCCTCCTCAGTAACTACAGGAGCTTCCAAACCACTAACAGAAATGGCATACACATACATTATTAATGACTGAGTAAGAAACAACCAAAGTTCATCAGGGAAAAGTAAAACTAGGGAAAATTAAGAGTGAATTACAGTGCTTCCTCTTTTGATGGTGTCTTTCACAGCTTTTCCTCCATCTCTCACATCACACTACATCAGTGCTAATGTCTCTCATAACCCCTGACTTCTTCCTCATTCTCAGGCCTTTTCTCTGCCTCTCAGCTAGTGAGACGAGTAGTAAATTTGTCATCTTTGCTGCTGAAGTGGGTCAACATTTCTCCACAGCCGGCTGGATTGTGAATTAGCCCGAGGGTGAGGAGAAGTCACTCTCCCCGTGTGTCAGTCACTCTCTGCCTATAATGTAGAGTAATACTACATTGCCACTGCTTTTAAACTGCAAGTGAGCTAAATGTTAGTGTAAGTCAGGCTTAAAATATCAGAACCTGAAGGTGCTGTTCAATAAAAATATTAACTCCTATGTCTTTCTATATGGTGAAATTTTCACTGTAAGACATTTTAAAGTTTATTACTGTGAGTAATGATATTTCTGATGCTCAAAATATTAAAAGCAACCAACTCTCTGGTGTAATATAATGTTATATTCATTTTAAATTAAGACCGAAATGAGTCTAAGAGCGCACCTGTTAATGCTTGTTATATGTAATTAGCCAATCACATCACAGCAACACAGCAGTGGATTTAGGCATGAGGACATGGTCAATGTGGTGTGCTTGTTGGTGCCAGGCAGGCTGAGCAAACTGGTAATCTACTGGGATTTTCCCACACAACTGTGTCTAGGATTACAGCAAATGGTCTGAAAAAGAGGACATTTCCAATGAGCTGAAGTTCTCTGGGTGAAAATGCTTCGTTGATAAGAGAGGTCAGAGGAGAATGGCCACACCTTCAACACTCGTTACAACCAAGGTATGCAGACCACACCGGGTGCCACTCCTGGTATCTACGAACAGGAAACTAAGGCTACGGTTGACACCGATTCGCCTAAATCGAACAGTAGAAAATTGGAAAAACAGTCAGATTAATCCTAATTTCTGCTGCCACTTTTGGATGGTAGGGTCAGAAAAAACATGCAAGCATGGATCCATCCTGCCTTGTATCAACGGTTCAGTCTGGATGTGGTGGTGTAACCCTGTGCGGACGTTTTCTTGGCACACTTCGGGCCCCTTAGTGCCAACTGAGCATTGTTTAAACACTACGGCCAACTTGAGTGCTGTTGCTAACCATATCCACCTCTTTATGACAACAGTGTATCTTCTTATAGTTGCTTCTAGCAAGATAGCAAAGCTCATCTCAGACTTCATGGGAGTCAAATGACCTCTACAGTCTCACAGACCTCAATCCAAGAGAACACCTATGGGATGTGGTGGAATGTGAGATTCCCATAATGGATGTGTAGCCCACAAACCTTCCGCAACTATATATGTCAATATGAAGCAAAATCTCTGAGAAATGTTTCCAGCAACTTGTTGGATCAATGGGAAATTAAATCTTTAAGCTTATATTATTAGTTTAGTAGTTTTGAGATGGTTATTTTAGTTATGTTGCTCTTTGGACTTTGATTGGTGGAAGATGGATTGGATGGGTAGGTTTTAAGGTTTAGCCACTGCTAAGACTCTTTGTTTAAGAGTCTTGGTTTAAGACTGAAAACGACAATATATCAATATATAATAGTGACCTAAAAACATTTGATACCCAGAGTACACCTGTGCCCTTTGGCTCCTGAGGCAAGAAACATTTAACAGAATGTTCAGTACTGTAGGATGTAGTCTGCGCGCTGTGCAAGCATGCACGTGTGCCACAAAAGTCTTCAACAAGTGAAGAAACTCATTAGTGCTGATATATTTCTTTACCAGACAGTTTAGCTTACAGGCAGATACTTTATCAAGCAGCGCGATGGTTTGATGACAGCCTGCGTGTCAGAACCCACCTTCAACAACAACACCCATATAGTCAGTCGCTTTTCATATTACTTACAGTAATGGCTATTAAGAATAGCTCAGAGCTATGGCCAGCATGAGTTATTCATGAGATTGTTTTCATATGCTGGTGTCTGTAAATATTCTCATCAAAATTCCATAAATTAGTCACAGGAGGCAAAGCTGGCTCAGTTTTAATCCAGATTGAAAGCTGCCCCTTAGCAACGTAATTACACCCGAGTTTTATCCTTCATTATACTTTTTATTGGTTCTTAAAATGGCTCTCTCACTGGTCCACTCCTCTATATTTGAACTGGAGGGCTGGATTCAGTCACAGAAAAGGAGTGCACTGAAATCCTGAACATTATCATTAACCTTTCAGCTATGTGGGGCAGCTGCTGTTCTCTCAGATAAGATGATGAGCGTCATCCCAGTTTGGAAAATAGTTAACCGGTGAACACTTAGGTAACCTAAATGTCCATACTCTGCAAAGTAGTTTAAACCAGTTTAATATGTGACACTATACCAGTAGGAGTAACTGTGACGTTTGCTTGACTTCTATGGTGTGTTGTCGCCATCTGGTGGTATCTGTTTTTACAGCATCCATGCTATAAAAAAATCCATGCTATCCTATTAAGATACAATATGCGTATCTTAATAGGAAAAAAGCCATATGTACATGAAATCCGATGGATTTTTGAAAGTGGTGATGAGTGGACATTTTCTACATAAGTGAAAAAATTGCATATTATTCCAACACATTACCTTGTCAGTCTATAAATAAGATAACAATCTAAAAGGACTGGTATTTGTACAGCACTTTTCTTCTCTAAGTGAGCACTCAAGTGCTTTTTACCGCAAGTCTGATTCACCCAACCACGTGTTCAGTGCTTTTTATTCTATGCCTAAGCACATTATATAACAGTCACACACTCACATCTGATGAATGTATTGGCATTCATCACCAAGGATGCTTGGGCGTGCCGTAGGATACAACCCCTTGAACCTCCTGAGCCCCAGCTGCCCACCAAGGCTAGTCTAGGAGAGGATATCACTTACTGTGATTTAATACATTTTTAAAAGCATTTAGATACTTTGGAAAAATACATTTAAAACCCCAATGAAAGATTTATGTATTTACACATCTTTAAAAAAATAAGAAATAAGGGAACAATCAATAATGACAGTATAACACAAAGTCTGTTAAATTGAAATATTTCCAGTTAGGAAGAATAAACCTTTGCAAACCCATTTCATCTGCTCTGTTGCAAATGAAAGTATAGGTGGAGAGGCAACAAGCCAAGCACCAGAAAGGAAATGGGTTTCACAGGTGGTAGCCACAGATCAGTGCTCACTCCTTATCCTTCTCTTGCTTATTGCTAGTGTGCTTATCACTACTGGCAGCGTGAGATCATGTTTAGGCATGCAACAGGAAGTCAGCTATTGTCAATTGAAAGTGTAAATTTTGGGAGATTTTTCGGTTTTCAGGCCTCATACTTTAGCGAACAGAGGCGCTGGAACCTCTTTGTGAGCATCAAAGATTATTTGTCTCTTTTTTATTTAAAGCACATGCACATTTAAAGCGGACTCAGTCAAGATCGCAGTTCATTTCTGACATTTTAGATGAATGCTTGATTATTTTAAAGATGGCGAGTGTGGAGTTGAACTCAAATTGTGTTTTTAAGATTTCAAACTTAAACATTCTGAATGAAAATGGAGAAAAAAAAACAATTAAAAATCACAAATGTTGTTGTTTTAGAGGATTTATTTATGGCACGAGAAACATACTGCATGAATTCTTTTACATATACATTTGTTCACATTTGGCAGTGGCCTCCTTTCATTATGCTTTATCAACTGCACAATATGATTTTTCTTTACGGTCTTCAACAACAAACTAAAAGACTACTGGTAACATAATAACAGTCAATGAAAGTACAAAGTATTGTAGAAAAGCTGTTTTCTTCTCCTTCAAACAAATACAACAGCTATGTACTCCTTTAACCTTCAGGGGTCACACTTCATGATCTCTCTGAGGCAGATGGTAGCGTAGCACGAGGAGTCCAAGTCGAAGTTTAGGGTGAGAATGAGCGACTCTGAGCCTGCCATCGCTCTTCCACCCTCTCTGCTGGCTGCTCTCTGCAGCTGGTACCTGAGGTTGTGCGGCACTGCCAGCAGAGGGCGGTAGCATCCAGGCAGGTTCAGTTTGAGGCTGCTGACTCTAAACCGGCAATCTTCCAGTCCATCTCTGACCAGCCTCTCTCGGTACCAAGTTCCCATGGCATTCTCTGGATACTTCACAGTGTTTCCTGGCATCGGTAACACAACCTGGCAGGACAATAATGTAACAAGTAGCAACTGTAGTGTTACTGTAGTGTACAAAAAATAACATTTAGCAGAGACACAAATAGCTCCAAACACTCCCTACTTGTTCTAGTTTGTAGATACCCTCTTGCTCCTCTTTATCTGTCACCACATGGATCTAGAAGAAGGCACAAAGACAAAGTTAGTGGCACTGACAGGGTGTTTGAAAAAAGGAACTATGTGTCCTCACATTTAAAGTGTGTCCTGTGACCAAGAGAGCACAAAAAAGTGTGTCCCTAAATAACCCTGTTTACTACTGAAATTACCAGGCGGTATTTCTGGACTGCAGCAGCAGCAAAAGTACACTAAGTGAAACCATAACAAAGTTACTGTTGTAAACTGCTCACTCACAGCCTCAACAAGTAGAACAAAAAAGGAAGTAACCACACTTTTCACCTCTACTCTGTTTTTTCATGCACTCTAAAAAGGCTAGTTTACCTCACTAAAAGAAAACAAATAGAAACAATAAATAACTACATTGATAAAATCCTTATAATGAGTTGTTTGCTGATATACTTTGTGTTTTCTTGCCCCCCCCATTCTAACCCCAGTTTTGTAGTTTCAGGCCAAGATTACGCTTTCATTTCTCCAGCTTAGATTCTTAAATGCCACTCCTCCTTTATCGCCTCCTTTCGTGTTTGGCCTGTTGCAAACCTTACTTTGAAAAAAATAAGACAAAACTTAAGCTCAGGCTTGCATGAACATGTGAACACACAGCTTTAGATGTGCTTGCACTGGAAATACGGTGTGGTTTAAGCAGTGGGCACTGCCGGGGTAGCGGTGTACGACGCAGCACACATGACTGCGCCAAGTTTAAAAGATGGAAAAATTCAAGGATCAGGTGAATGTGTGAAAACGAATGTGGGAATAACAATTCTACCATTTAGGTCCACGATGAAGTCAACAAGCTGGTTCTTGTACTTTGTGATAACGCATGTCACAAATGCAACAAAGTCACAAAGCCTGGAAAAGTGTTTGCTCTAATTATAACACAAAGTTATCCTAATTACTGTTGAGACATCTTTTTGGTCAGTTATTGCTTCTAAAAGGTCTCCTTTTCCTGTTCTATCTGCCTTCATACCTGAGCCATGCTTCCATCTTCCATCTTGTTTTGACCTTGTCGTAACCACACCAGGTCACCTCTTCGGACACTATGACCCATTGTAGTTAGCCTGTGTGCCGCCGCCTCGTTCCAAACTCTGAAAACCACAAAAACATTGACATAATTATTCAAATTAAAGATTTAAAGCACTGGGATGGCGAGTTATTAATAATATTGTTTGGTTTTTATATAACATTTAATTTAATTTTCTAATAAATAAAGGAAACCACTTATTTGGGCTACACCTAGCCCCAGTTTGTCTCACTCACCTGTAAGGGAAACCAGTTTTAATAAATAAATGAATACACAACAATTTATTTTTTACATATCGTTATCTGTCAAACTGTCTATGAATGTGTTACTTTCCAAAATTTTTATATATTATCATAACAAAATATTCTAAGACGTGCCACGCCTTTTGCCCTATGACAGATGGGACAGGCTTCAGCTCCCCCGCAACCCTGAACAGGACAAGAAGTTGGGATAATGGATGGATGGGTAGATTCTCCTTGCAGCTGACCTGCTACAGTAAGCGTGAGGGTAGAAAATCCTCATGCTGTGTGGCAGGCTGAGCCAGGCTTGGTCACAACCATCAGGACCTGTACCATAGCGGTTCAGAGCCCGCAACATCAACCGCTCCCTGGGCTTGGACAGCGGCATCAAAGCTAAAGACTCCTTAGCGTTATCTGGAGTGGAGAGGGGAGAAAGACAGAGAAAAATAAAATGACAAAACATATTTGCATGACATTAATTCAGTTTTAAAAAACACAAAACTTGGTTTATGAAATGTGTCGTGAATTCACTACAACAGCAGATGCTGACATTACAAAGTCATAAGGTTTTAGACAAACATGGATGATGAAGTTCAGCTGACTATCGAAAATAAATAGAGGAATTGATCATCATACCATTCATTTAAAAAAAACAGATTCAGCAAAGAATAGTTCTCATTTTAGAAGTTTCTGGAGGAAGCAGAAACTCCCATGAAACTAAAACAACAACAAAAAAAAGAAAGAAAAATCCATATAACCTGTTTGGAGGAAGTGTCTCTTCGCATGACTCTGAGGATCATCGCCTTCCTCTGGAGTGAAGAAGAGACGTACAGCACTCACCTGACACACACATTACATACAGTAACTCAACAATGTGCTGTTTTCACTGAGCAATGCTGGTCGTGGCTCAGCTTTATATGACCGTAGCCAACAGTATTATCATCTTGAATACATGGCGGATGTCTCAAACGCTCACCATATCCTCTTTCAGTAGAGCGAGTCCTACTCGATCAGACTGAACGCTCTGTCCGCTCCCAAACCTCTGTGGTCCGTAGTAGTTGACAAACCCTCTGACCTACAATGAAAAACATCAGAGGTCAATGTGTGCTGGTGGCTATGTAGCTCGTATGAAGCAGATGTTCTGGACCAACAAAACCACTCACTACTGAGCAGACATATTTTAAAACTCTATCAGGAAAGACATGATTAGTCAAGGCCTAATGTCAGCTGAGGCTTCAAATTCTTCAAATTCTAATTATAGAGGACTACGCTGAGGTATACCAGGTTTTTAGCTAATAGCTCTTTGAGAATCACCTTGTTGGTCAAACTGTGTTATCTTTGCATTTTTAGAATCAACCAAAGAAACGTTAACAATTTAAGTGTTTCTGTATACAATTCAAAACATATTCTTTGCCAAGCTGCCTACCAAGTGCAAACACAACACTGGTTCACTGCTTTTTTTTAAGCTTGTCAATGTCCAATAAAAAAAACATTAAAGAAAGCCTGGCTCCCGGCTTATGATTTTACCGCTGGATTGCAGGCAACCTAAAACTCAACATCTACCTTGACATTCTCCACTGCTTCTTTCACCAGTGCTGCCAGCCGTGTGTGCACTTCTCCGCCAGAGGAATGCGTGTCACCGGCACCGTGTGGTCTCAGGTCCCGGACAACCAGGTCGAAGTGATTCCCCTGCAGTCGTCCAAGCCGGAGAGGCTCGCTGACAGAACGCACCTGAGACACGCGGATCCCTCTGTTCTGAAACTCTGCATTCTTCTCTTTCAACCTAGTCACACATAATGCAAAATACACAGGTGGTTTTTACAAGAAGAACTCTAACATAAAGAGAATAACACTAGTTTTGGTGCTTTCATCTCCTGATTTGTAAATAAGAACAAAATATGTGTGTGTCTGTGTGTGTATATACATATATATGTATATATATGTATATATATATATATATACTCAAAATCATCAAATGCATGAAAGAAATGCAGCAATACCGTTGAGGTGAGACCTTCTTTACCACCATGGACTGGTAGGTGATTGCTCTCTTATCCTTTATCCCAGCATAGGTGAAATCAGATGGCAGGACCCCGAGAGCTGCTGCCATGTAGCTGATGGCCTCCAGAGTCTCAAGGTTTTCCTTACACAGAGTGAACGCTGGAAAAACATGCAAAAAAAAAAAACAGCTACATTTTTATCATATTTGTAAATGTTCCCTACGGGAAATCTGATTTTTCAAACCATCTGTGATTTTCATTTTCTTAACCTGTGTCATCCTGCCTTACCAGTGTAAACTTCATCGTCTTTACGTTCCTCCGCTGTTCTCTTCTTTGGCCTCCCTCGCTCCCTCAGCCTAACTGAGATCGATGTCCTCCCCTGGTCGTTGAAGCTTTTAGTCTCCACCAGTTTCCCAAACCTTCGATTCAGGAAGTGATGGACTGCCGTCCTGTGCTCCTTATTGTCATCAGGTCCAAACGTATAGGAGGAACCTCTCACTTTGGCATCTATAAACCTGAAAAAGTCCTCTGCCTCATCCTCCTTAACAAGCTGGGAGAGCTCTCTGTAGTCTGGGTCCTCCCTCACCCTGATCTCAGGCTGAATGGTGACAGTCATGAGAAAAGGGAAGCGGTGTCTGACAGCCCGGTGGACGCTAGCTCTCTGGTGTTTGTCAGCAAAGGAACCAAGGGAAAGCTCCAGCTCAGGGGGATTTTTATCTCTGAGAGTTAACACAAACTGCTCGAGCTCCTCGCTGACCGACTGGCCTAAAATCACACCTAAATCTAAACTCCCTAGATTAGGGAGTGGGTCATGTACCCCCCAATCCAGAGGGACATCAGCATCCTGGGAGGCTGAAGAATGACTGTCCTCTTTATACTCTGCATTGGTTCTGTCATTTCCAACCAAAGAGGCACAGCCCGGTGTCTGTGTGGCTGCTGCTGTATTAACATGCTGTCCATAAATATCTATTTCAGTCACCACAAAGTCCTCAATAAAGTTTTTGATGCTTCCAATAAAGCCTTCATGGTTTGATATGAAGCATGCAGGGACATTCACAGCCTCACTCACCTGCTTCATGGTCAATATATCTAAAAAGAGATGTTTTTACTTACTCTTGAGGGTGAAAGAGGCAGAAATGAACTGTTATCAAAACCTGCTTCAATGTAACTGAAGACACATGTCATACTGTGTCATTGTTATAAAACAAACTTCAATGACACAATGAGGGCAATTTCAAAATGAAAGGATATATGGAAATCGGGAAGCGCTGAAAAGGTGCAGCAGTAATTTTTTTTTTTTTTTGCTTACTTGAGATTTTTACAAAATCTGTAATGCACCTGAGCTAAATACGAAGGGATGCTAATACATGACAAACGATATCTGACTCAGATTTTAAGCCTGCTACTGTCGCCGCACACCTTTAAAATAACGCCAGAATTCTACCGGTGATTTATTTCCGTGTAAACTCTTTTAAAGAGAGCAAAACAAACCGTCTATTTAGAGTAAACCTAAATCCTGCACATAAACCTACCTCGACATTGATAGCAGAGAGCTGTGGCTGCTATACAAAAGAAAGCCGGATACGTTACTATTCTTTGAATGACAACATAAATGTCTAATGGATTAATTATCGTAAATTAACAGTTTATTTACAGCACGAACCTGCAGGCACCAAGTAAACAACACGCCTGTAAACACAACCACGCTGAATGGCTTCGGTATTCTTCCGCGTCATGTGACCATCATATGACTTTTCTTAAAGAGACAGGCAGGTAAGGGCAACGCAGAACCCAGAAGTGGACCCCCCTATAGGATGGTTCTGATCTCTGGGCCAGATTTGAAACCCATGGTTGACATGAATTTTAGGCCTAGGCATATGAATGAACAACATACACAAAACATGTTTATTTATAAGTGCAACATAAATGTATTATCATTATTATTATTATTAACATTCTTGCTTGATGGG
>VOQK01003321.1:15899-30048 GCA_015052645.1 Benitochromis conjunctus | reverse complement strand
ATCTTTTTTCGCGTTCTTTCACCGTAGAGATGTTTGACTACACATCTATCTATCTATTGAACGGATTTTAATTTAGTTGATCCCCTCCTTCTTCTAATTTTAACATTTTGCAAAGCCATCAGTGTGCCTGACTGAAACCCTTTCCGGGCCTGTTTTGGTCCCAGAATATGTTTGACACATCTGTCATAGATAGCCTGTGTTTTCTGATGATTTGTTCCCGTAATTTTAACCCATTCTCCGCTAAGTATTTATTTAATTTAATTTGTCCTAAAATGGTAGTCTTAAAATAAATTATTTGAAAAAAGAAAAAATTAAAATAGAAGAACAGTTGTGTGAAACTCAATCGGACTTACTTAATGGCTCTGGGTGCAATGTACGCATGCGCAACACTTGACTTCAATCAACCTTTAATTTCTTCTGTGACATGGACCTCAATAACATGTCACGTGATATTGCTTGATTTTTATAGGCCAGATTACTGTATTTGGCTAGGCGTCGAAGAAGTGTTATAATGTGTGAAAACCATAGCCAAAATCTTTTTTTATATACGCTGTATGTAAGCGACTCACTTCCGTGATTAAAGCTAAGACGGAAGCACCCGACAGAGAACGCTCTCGCGTTCTTGAGCAATTGGACCTTCCGTCGCGAGCTGAGCAGAATCGCCTGCCTACCCTCACGAGGGAAGCCAGCCCAGTCTTGTCAGCGCGCTGCGGTGTGGTGGAAGATGGCGCTAGCCGAATGGAAATCCTAATGACAGTCTCCAAATTTGCCTCTTTTTGTACCATGGTGAGTGCGCGGCAGTCTCATACGGTTATTAGTCAGACTATAGGGTGGTACGGAAACCGCGGCTGCGCTGCTATTGGCGTTTTAAGCCGTGGAATTAGAAATGAAAGCAGTAAATTTTGCTGCCAGTGCTAGCCAAGCAGTTTTCCGTCTATAGCCAAGCCAAGCAAGCAGCCACCCACCGCCTTCTCCGCTCCCCGCTTTTTGTTAACGGCGGTTGACGGGCACACAGGAATGCTGACTGCTTTATTACTCATAGCTTGACGACTTATTTGGTTAACATTTCTCAAGCTTCCCCGGTGACAGTGCACCTGCTGCACCTGTGATTTACAGCTAACTAGCTAACGTGAAGGTAACTAAAGCTAAACCAGTGTTTCTGCTTGCCAGCAACTGAAACACAGTTGGATAATGGGTGACTTCCGAGGATTAATCTGCGGTATGTTACGGAGAAACAATGAGGAGAACAGACAAGTTGTCGTGGGAATCGGCCAGATATTATTAACGCAGGCAATGACGACATTGTTTAACATTAGCTGCGCAGTTGTGGACCCATTCCAGGTCCAGATCTACTCTGCACAGTTTGTTGCTGTCTGCACGTCGCGTCTTAGCCTTTCACCCGTGCTAAATTAGACCAAAGGGATACATATACAGCCACCGATTCATCGCAAACTTCAGAAACCTCTGAACGTTTTCTGTTCTGAAACATGCAATTTTGTTCAGTTTTTCTTTTAAAATCTAATCGTGTTGACTTGATTTGTGTCTAAGAACAGGTAAGAAATTATGACTCTTATGGCAAAAAAAAAGGTTTAAGAGGGAAATAGCTTTAAGCACCCACTGTTTATTCATTTATTGCAGCAAACATGACCTTGAAAATATGAAGCTAAGGCAGGATTAGGATTTGGAGGCAGTGTTAAAGAAAAGTATCTGTCTTGTTTGAGGACAGTAAAATATTTGCCTGTCCACTGTGTTTATAGGGCGCCAATGCCTCTGCTCTGGAGAAAGAGATTGGATCTGAGCAGTTTCCGGTCAATGAGCACTACTTTGGTCTGGTCAATGTAAGTAAGCAGTAACGCTACCTGTGTTGCATCTGTACCTGACAAGTACTCAGACTGGGCTTTCCTCTTGTTTGTAGTTTGGAAACACTTGCTATTGCAACTCAGTGCTGCAGGCTCTGTACTTCTGCCGGCCTTTTCGGGAGAAGATCTTGGCGTATCGGAGTCAGCCTCGACGGAAGGAGAACCTGCTCACCTGCCTGGCTGATCTGTTTCACAGCATTGCCAACCAGAAGAGGAAAGTGGGAGTCATACCACCCAAGAAGTTTATCACACGACTACGCAAAGAGAATGGTGAGAGGAACTGATCCAGACAGGGAGATTGGTGGAACAAAAAAAGACGTTGCAGAGGGTGAAACTATAATTTGCTGACCTGCAGAGACAGCAGTACATCCTGTTGTTGTTGTTGCTGCTGCTGAACTTGAAGAAACACTAAAAATACTGCTTTTTGTTGCGATTTTTATTCCTCAGAGCTCTTTGACAACTACATGCAGCAGGATGCTCACGAGTTCCTAAACTACCTGCTCAATACCATTGCTGATCTGCTTCAAGAGGAGAGGAAGCAGGAGAAGACAAACGGCCGCCTGGCCAACGGCACGTTGGACTCCCAGAACAACAACAGCAATGCCACGCCTGCTCCCACCTGGGTCCATGAGATCTTCCAAGGCACTCTGACCAATGAGACGCGCTGCCTCACCTGTGAAACGGTGAGATTCTTTACTTCATTCTGACACATAAGGTGTCGTATCATCTTAACAAGACTCTTGTTTAAACAGATTTGTTCAATAGGCTTGCAAGATTAAAGTTGCAGTGTTGCCACAGAGCTTAGTTTTTGTGCAAACAATGTTTAAGTTAAGGAAATAAAACCTAAGGCCTGACTGTGTACACTTTTAAAAAAAAGAAAAGAAGTTATACTAACCTTTACAAGTTTGTTTTTTGTTTTTTTTTTCCCCAGATAAGCAGCAAAGATGAGGATTTTCTGGACCTCTCTGTCGATGTAGAACAGAATACCTCCATCACACACTGCCTCAGGTAAAGCAACACTGCTGCATCAGCCATTGAGGGAACAGGATTAGCAGCTCTGTGCAACGATTGTGAAAAATGACACCTGTTTGATGGTTCCAGCCTCTTAAAAGATTCTTCTTACACTTCATTTCTTTGGGTTTTGGACTGTTGGTTAGACAAAACAAAGCCATCTGGAGACAACAGCCTGGGCTCCTGGAAATTGAAATGGATAATTTTCACTCTCCTTTAGATTGAAAAGATCAAGTAACTACAACCATTTTAGATCTTTCTAAACACATTTTGTTGAAGCCGCTGAAGTCAAATTGAAGTTATTATTAACGTGTTTGTTACCGGCCATTTCATGTCAGAATAGCTCTTGCAAAAAGGCCTATTATTAACTGGAAGTGAGAGTCACGCCCTGCATTGTGTTGTATTTTTAAATGTGGAGTTAAAATTGACCGATTTTCTCTCTTGATTCCTCTCAGAGGTTTTAGTAACACAGAGACACTGTGCAGTGAGTACAAATACTACTGTGAAGAATGTAGAAGCAAGCAGGAGGCACACAAGAGGTCAGTGTATAGGTTCATTATTAATGTATGACTTTGTGTGTGGTTGGACATTTATATCCAGTGTTGCACTCTTAATTGCTCTTTTAAATCTAGGATGCGTGTAAAGAAGCTGCCGATGATCCTAGCTCTGCACCTGAAGCGCTTTAAATACATGGAGCAGCTGCAACGCTACACCAAGCTGTCCTATCGCGTTGTCTTCCCCCTGGAACTCCGCCTCTTCAACACCTCCGGGGACGCCACCAATCCTGAGAGGTTGTACGACTTGGTCGCCGTGGTGGTGCATTGTGGGAGGTGTGTACGTTAACACATAACCGGTATAGAGAGACACACATGAAATTCTTTGTTTTAATAATAAAATACATTTGAACCCTTAGGCTCAAGAGTAAAGTTGCGTTACATCTGAGTCATAGGGCAACACGTAGACTCTTGTGCATGGGTGGTGCAGTGGTTAGCACAGTTACCTCAGTTTAAACCTTCGCCTGTGTGATGTTAGCTTGCTATGTGTTACTACCTTTCATCTAGTTACTCTGGTTTCCTCCCACGGTCCAAAGGCGTGCACATTAGTAGGTTAACTGCTGATTCTAATCTGGTTGTAGAAGTGGAAATGAGGTAGATAAGTAGATCTGACAAAGTTTAGCTCATTTAAATTTCCATCAATGTTCAGCTGTGCTCACCTTTATGTCAGCACTACCTTTGACCCAGTGTCACTGGGAGTTAGTCTGTCTGTGTTTATTGAAGGTGTTTCCTTGCTTTTCAGCGAGTGCGTGCTGAGTCCAGTTTTCCACAGCTGTTGTAGGACTAATAAATTGGCAAATAAGAGGTTGCACTTGAGTTTTTCTGTCTCCCGTCGAGCTAAATTCCAGGGATGAATTCGTAGCATGACATTGATGGTCAAGGCTAAAGCCACAGATTTAAAACCACTGATTATATAATGCATCAATTTCTTTCAATATTTTGTAAATTGGTTTCGTAAATGTAACAAGAAAGTAAATCCGTTTCATCAATATTACTCACTATTGCAATCAAGTCATTCTTAATTGGGGGTTCAGTTTTCTACTCCTTATTGCCTGGCTGCAAGAAAAATACTTCAGTGTTTACTTTTGACAGATAAACTGCTCATGATGTTACAGAGATAAACCATACAAAAAAAAAAGTCTGTCTTCCAAGTACAGTTTGAAATCCCCCTTAATCTCTTCCCATAAAGGCAAAATAAACAGCAACTCCAAAATATATGGTAGTGGTCTGCCGGCTGTTCACCACACTTCCGCCACTTGTTTTTTTTCACCTGTCTGGACGTACTTTAATTTAGGCCTGTTAAAATATCTTAACAGGCTTTTCCAGCAAAATTTTCTCCTGGAACCTGAGTTGGTAGAAGTCAACTGCATCAGCCACATATTCTGCCAATCATCCTCGGTAATGGAAGCCCCAGACTCTGTCCCACTTTTCAGATTTCAGTGCATTAGTTGCTAGATTTTACTTTTATGCATTATGCTCACCCACACTTTGTCAAAGACCAGAAACAGCAACCCCTAGGTAATGGACACTAAGAGTTTTGCCCCACCAAGTCAGTCGGTTTTTGTGGTAAGAAGGGCACGCTAACAGACTAACACCAGGAATACAGTGGGTGTGTGGATTCTGATTTCCTGTCCTCATCACTTGCTCTGTGACACAGCTAACATAAAAAATGGACACTGTACCATTTTTGAAAGACGTAGCACGGGGACCCGCTTCTGAAATGCTCAATCAGCTCTGGTAGCTGCGATATACCTATACCCGGTGTATTCCTGGGAAACTCTAACCCTCAGTCTGATAAATCTTATGCTCACAACCCACAGGACACTGTGTACTCCCGTGTCCACGCTCTGACAGGTCACAGCTGTTTCAGAGGCACAAAGGAGACCTAAACAATAACAATCAGGCTGGTAGTTTTATTAATGTGGCTGACTGGTCTCATAATGATGATTCAAAGCTCGCATTGTTAAGCTTACCTTCTTAAACTCGGTAACATTAAGAAACCTCAGATTATAATGTGTTTTCTGACCCTTTCCTATCATTTCATCAGGCTTATTGCATCATAAGAATAGGAAGTGTTACATCAGAGCTGCACAGGTGAAGCTGAGGTTAATCCAGTTAAACAGAATTAATAACTACTTTTGTTTTCAGTTTTATGCAAAAAAACAAAGGGCCTGAGGTGCTTCTTGACATATTGTTGCACTTACAAGACTTACTTACAGTCGTGTTAACGTTTTCATAATTAATAGTTAAAGCTTTGATTGTACTCGTCTTGGCACTTTAGCGGTAGCGAAATGTCTGGAAAAACACATGCGGATGACTCACTTCAAGTGAAGAGGGTTGATTTATATTGAGTGTTTTATATACAGAGTTTTAATGCATTAATGCTTACAAGTTGTTAATGTAGAAGTCATCTCTTACCCTTCTTCTCACATGCTCCTGAATCTGTTGTAGTATAAAAACATCCATGTTGAGATGGTCACTGTTGATTTTAAACTTATGTAGTGAATCTTTGCAGAGTATACAATGTATGTAACGTATGTAAGTGGCAGACGTATGCCATCGCCTCGATGTCTTCCATTGTTGTGTTGCAAATCTCCCTCCAGGAATTTGCTGACGTCTATCAGTCCTCATATTGAAGTGTCGGTTGTTATTCTTACTGATTAATTCAAAAACTGCAGTGGAAAAGTAGCTGGAAATCCACAGGAAGAATTGAAGGGCCAATCACAAGGTTTTGTTACATTTCCAGAGAGTTGTCTGTCAGATTAGAGTGTATGGTGTAGTTTTAACACAGAAGTATAAATCTCCTGTCAGGCTTAATGGTTAAAAGTGACTTTGCTGAGCTAATGTGGTGTTTTATTTCGCTTCAGTGGTCCAAACAGGGGTCACTACATTGCCATTGTGAAAAGTCACGACTTCTGGTTGCTGTTTGATGACGATATTGTCGAGGTGAGTGTGTTTGTGTGATTTAGAGTTCACTGTAAGCCTTTATTTTTACAGAAACTCATTCTCCATTTCTGTTCCACAGAAAATCGATGCACAGGCCATAGAAGAATTCTACGGTCTCACTTCTGAAATCTCCAAGAACTCTGAGTCGGGCTACATCCTCTTTTACCAGTCCAGAGACTAAATTTGGATCCTTGCGCGTTACTGCATAACCTAAGAGAAATGCTCTGTTCTCTCTCCGTGGACGGCGGCAGACTTTGAACGCACCACAGCAGCCTGCACGGTGTCATGCCTGCACAGCTGTAATCCATACCTGTGCTTTTTACACACTCAGCGGTGCAGCTCAGCCGTGGAAATTCCCCATACGTACCAGCCTGACCCCGTCCTTCCTGCCCCTTCCGCCCGCCCATCATCCGCTGCTGCTGCTGCTCGGACAATAAGACGATACTGAATGCAAACTGTGTCAAGATCGGGGGTTTTTTTTTTTTGTTTTTAAAGAAAAGACTTTGAATGAGGGTTGTACAGATGTTTGTTGGTTGTATGAGTGGCGTTTTAGTTTTTGCTTTGGGTGTGGGTTGAATGGGTATTTAATAATTCATATGATGTAACATTGGCCTGGTTTCTTCACCCCCCACAATGTAATTGTGACCTGGGATGTACTGAGAGAGGATCATGGATGTAAGGGAAGATGAATTGTTGGGGGGAGTGGGTGGGTGTCCCACTTAGAGGACACACCAGGCTGTGTATTTCTACAGTGTACAGAATGGTATTTGTATAAATATTACAAGAAGATAATATTATGATAAGAAAATGTTAGACCTTGAGAAGATGTATTAACACTATGGTGCACTTTTGATACTGTTTTGTAGGTGTTGGCAAGCTTAATGTGAGGGTTTGCTTGGGGAAAAAAAGGCCTGTTGTGAAGCGATCATTTTCTGTTTTAAAGAAAAAAGAAATAAAGCCAGTAAGAATGAGGCTGGGTGTGCTCCCTTTTCTGAGTCCCACAGGTGCACACTGATGACTCATATGTGGGGGCTCAACATCGCCCCTTAGTGGTGTTACCTGGAATTCCAGCTTTTCCGCTACAACAGGAGCTATTTTTAATCCATTCAGACCCAAAAAGGCAGGTGCCTTTAAAGAAACGCGCAAAGCCGTTGTTACCCCCTGCTTGGTCAGTTAAGTGTAGTCAGGTGTATTCACCTCCCCACCCCCCCCTCACTTCACACGAGGTGTCTCTGAGGCAGAGCTCCAAGGGGATGTGACAAAGAAGATGGAGGACAGCGGGAATGGGAGGAGGTTGGGTGACACACATCTGGGTTGCTGTTAATAGCACAGACGGGACCAGAATAGCAGGGCGTCGCGGGAGGAAAGCGAGCCTCTGCTTCCAGCACCTTCACGCGTGAAACTCGAGTCGGGTCGCAAAAAAGGAGGGGGAAAAAAAAGTCGGGTAGGGGTCAAAGAAACACAAAATCCTGCAGATCAGGTGATCAAAGTTCATGACATTAGGATCCAGTGTTGCACCATCGTATGTGTGCTCTTTGCACGGAGATCATGTCAGAATAAGCGAACCGTGCCGCGCTAGAGAGGAGACACCTGTACGCGCGCTTCACACCTGTCTTTGTCCTTGAGACGCCGCGGACTAGACACATTTAGCTCTTTAACGGAGTTCAGCCGGTCTCTGGCAATCTGGCTCATTTGGGACTCCTCCTCCTTCATCACCCCCCACCTTCCTCCTCGCGCTCACACCTCCTCTTCATCTCTTCCGCCGCTGCTCCGCTTGCTGCTCCCTGCACAGCCGCAGTCCACAGCGATGCGCCGTTAACGGCAGAGCCGCTCCGCGCTCTTTTCTGCTTCCATTTATGCCCCTCTCTCCCGAGCTGCGTCTCCGTCCACAGTGAGGTACCGTGGAAATGCCAGGCTCTCGTTCTTCCATCTAGACCGGGAAGTCTCAGCTCACAGAGTCAAGGTAGGCTGGGTGTGGAGGTGCATTATTGAGCATCCTTGACATGCATGGAAAGATGCCGCCTGTATGTGTGTGTGTGGTTTTTTTCCTCCCCCTACAGCATCCTTTTGCTGACGTGGAGCAGCCAGTGTGCTTCTTATGCAAGGTGCACAAGGTAAAACGGCACTTATGGTGTGAGAGGCATTTCCTGAGATAACGGGTGCGGCGTCTTCTGTTGTAGAGAGCGGGACTTGTCTGTGAATTAACTTACTGCCATCGCCTCTGGTAGTTTATCGATATTTGGCTGTCTTCGCCTGGGATTTTTTTTTCTGCAGTGCATACTCTGCTTTATGTTATCCTCTTGGGGTTTTTTTCTCTTGCCACATTAAAAGAGTGTTACAATCACCTTAGCAGTCATGGGTTAAATTCCCAGAGGAAAATACCTGTTAGCAGTATGGATCAGCGACAGAATGGTACCTCGTATTTCTTCTTCAGCGCAGGCTTTTATTGTTTTAAAAGGATGCAAATGAAAAATACAGGTTTTTCTTTTATTTAATTCAAGCAACATTGAGGTAATATGAGGATTTGCTAATTTGCTCTTATCGTCCTGTGCACCACCAGCACTGTATATAACCATGACTGTCTGTGGAGTGACTTACCCTGGATCTTAACAGCATGGATTGAGATGTATGATGCAGACAGGACTGATGAAACGGCTCCTGTATTTGTCTTTCCGTGTAAAAAGCCCAAAACATAGAAAAAAGAGGCAGTTGTGGCGGGTTTATATGGTGCTCCTTTTGCTCTTCTTGGCCATCAAAGTGTGGATACCATCAGGGTGACCTGTATTTGTGTTTGTCAATTTCAGACGGGGGGCACAATGAGTGAAGAGCCACCGGTCACCCCCAGCTGGCTGGCTCCTGATTCCACAGCGTGGGCCAGTGGAGGCGGTGGACCGATGGACAACAGCACCAGCCTGGGGACACTTCCACCGGAGGACTCCCTGCGGCCCAGCCAGCTGCCGCTGCTGGTCAACCCCTGGGACATTGTGCTGTGCTCATCTGGGACTCTGATAGCCTGTGAGAATGCTCTGGTGGTGCTTGTGATCTGGCAGAACCCGGCGCTCAGAGCCCCCATGTTTCTGCTGATCGGCAGCCTGGCACTGGCTGACCTGCTGGCCGGCCTGGGCCTCGTGCTACACTTCACCTGTGCCTACTTGCTTCGGTCTGATTCAGCCCAGTTGCTGACTGTGGGCTTGATAGTGGCCTCATTCTCCGCTTCTGTCTTCAGCTTGCTGGCTATCACTATTGACCGATACTTGTCGTTGTATTACGCCCTCACCTACAACTCGGAGCGGACAGCGGCCTTCACCTACACCATGCTTGTGCTGCTGTGGGGCCTGTCTCTTTGTCTAGGCTTGCTGCCCGTCACAGGGGTCAACTGTCTAGCGGAGGAGGCTACATGCAGCGTGGTGCGGCCGCTGACAAAAAATAACATCGCCGTGCTGTCTGTCTCCTTCTTGCTGCTCTTCGGCCTCATGCTGCAACTCTACGTCCAGATCTGCAAGATCGTGATGCGCCACGCTCACCAAATCGCTCTCCAGCACCACTTCCTGGCTGCCACACCCCACTACGTCACAACCCGAAAGGGCGTGTCCACCCTTGCCATCATCCTGGGTACCTTTGCCGCCTGCTGGATGCCATTCACTGTCTACTCACTCATCGCTGACTACACGTACCCACCGCTCTATACCTACGCCACGCTGGTGCCTGCCACCTACAATTCAGTCATAAACCCGGTCATCTACGCCTTCAGGAACCAGGAGATTCAGAAGGCACTGTGGCTGGTGTGCTGCGGCTGTGTTCCCACCAGTGTGACCCACCGGGCACGGACTCCGAGTGACGTCTGACCAAGCAGACCCAGGTGGGAACAAAGAGAGGCAACCTGGGTCAGCTCTGCTCCTCACTGGATCTATCCAGTGCCAAAGAGAGAGCAGCAGCAGAGGAGGTCAGGGGCAGTGGTGGAGGGCTGTGGCTTGAGCTCTGGCCTGAAGATGTCAGTGGCAGACGCAGATTGGTTAATCATCCACAGCCCAGATGGATGGAAGGATGGATGGCATTTTTTTTCTTTGCTACACTCACCACAGGGCAAAGTATCTCACTGTCTTCCCCAGTAAAGGCCACTATTGGGACTGCATCCCGCTTCCCCCCGTTCAACCCACGCCACGCCCTTCCTCATGTCTGCAGAGAGCACCGAGTGCATCACATGTTAAAGGCAGCAGCTGTATATATAAGACATGCATACACTAAGCGGAATCGGACAACTTGAGGACATGTGCTTATTTTCCTCCAACAGGGAGGAATTGTTAGTTTGCGCCTGCGTGCGTGCATGTGTGTCTGCGCGTGTGTTTGTGTAAAAACCTCATGGCGCATTAGTTTGTGATGAGCGGAGAAGAAAGGAGGGAGGGAGTCGACCGCGGCTCAATACGCAGGCATTTCCACAGCAAAGCCCGTCTGGAGCAGCAGCAACCCGGCAGCTCTGCTGCTGCACTCTGAACGTGCGTCGAAAGCTAAACAGCCGCGGAGAGCTATAAATAGACCCGGAGCTCTCTGATCTGCGCCCTGCGTTCTCAACGGAAAGAAATCAAGCCGCTCCTTCTTTCTTTTCTCCCCTCTCTCATGTTCTCATCCCTTTTTTTTCTCCCCCCTTTCTGGAGGTATTTTAGTTCAGCTCGCATCTCCGAGGGCCAAGACTAAGCACTCGGGAGACTATCACCATTAGCCCCCTCTTTCATTTTTTAATAGTATGGATGGAGGCATCAAACCATATAGAGGCCCGTTGGATTATATAACATTACTATATATCTCTCCTCCACCTCCTGAGGGGAGATTTACATTTCAAACATATAAAAGAAGAACAGCTGGTTTATTATTTCTGAAGGAATAACATGGGTGGTGAAATTAACACAAATAAATGGAGCCAGAGTAGCAAAATTATACTAATTATTTTATTTGATCATGTTTGCCTCCCGAAGAGCCTCAGCCTCATTAATAGGTGTGCATATAATGGCCTGGTTTATTTGCATGCAGGTCGCTGTTTGCCCTTCCTGAGTTCAGTGTGGTAGGTCACAAAGGTTGCTGCAGGCAATGTGCCGTGGTTTCCTGATGTCACCATGACCCAAATAATTGTGTTTATGTATAATGTACCTCATGTTGAAAGAGCTAAAATCATTGCACCAAGGTCACAAGAGACGTTATAGTTTCAGCACTTCGCTTCATACGCTCTGATAATGATCATTCCACATCACTCCTCAGCTGCTCTGAGTTACTTCTCCAGAATATTTTGGTCTCAAAACAGGTCTGCAACCTTCTCGAAATCGTCGGGTCCTTATTTTCTATTCAGCAATAACTAGCCTGTGATTGCTAGTTATTTTTTAGACGCGAAGCAATATTTGACAGCAATAACATCCACGTCCCACCACGACTTCTTCCCGCAGAGTCAAGTACCATCGTGGCGATGTGTTGCAGAGAACAGGCTCAGCGATGAGTGATGCTTCAGAGATACATCTTCAAATGGATGACAGACACATAATCACTCCCGTGGCTGGGGGAAAAAGGGAAAAAAAAAGAGGATGAAACTACTCATTCGTCACGGTGACACCACTGCCTCATTTCTCCACATCCCTACATCGGTCTTTAATCATTTATCACACTGAGGTGAAAATGTGAATTTTCTTTTCCTGTTGCCTCTGCCTTTTGTGAGCATACGAACTGTCTGTCCTGAGTTTTGTATTCCCAAATGTGTGATTTGGGATTGTTTTGCATGGTCTCTGGGTGTGTGCATGTGTGTGCGTGTGATCCAGCAGCTAAGCAGACCAGAATCTGTCTCCTTGTGTGGGTCAGAGGGGGAATAATGCAGGTCTGAGGTATATCAAGTCCTGTTGACCTCTGACCTTTTACGAATATGCTGTAAGTCTTCCTGTCAATTCTGAAATAAGTGGCCTCGTTATGTGTTTGTGGAGCTTCTTGGAAGGAGATGGGACTAGGAGGTGGGTGCAGTGGCCGGAGGGAGCTCCAGCACTTCAAGCCAACGTGAAAGGGACTCTAAATGAACTGGGATCCTAGTCCTGCTGTGTGTCTTCTGTCTCCTCTATCACTAATATTTTACTCTACGTTAAACAATTTAGTCTGGTTGAGGCAGGTGTCCGTTAAGTGACCTCTGAATGATCCTATGAGCTAAAAAAAGGCTACTTCCAAATAAAAAGATAATGCCTCTTCTTTCCTTCCTTGCTGCTTCCCCCAGCTCTCGGAGAGCCTGATTTATGGGGCTCCCAGTATTAATCTTTCTGGCCTCAGACGAGGTGGGATCAGTAAGGAAAGTTAAAGGACAGCATTTCCAAGCATTGGAGTGTAGCCCGTGTATGAGAACTTGTGCACAGTGTCAGGCTGCACCCTGTAGTCATTTGATTAGCACCGACAGGTCAGACTGGCACACCTCAAACCATCACAAACTCTTGTTACTTTACCTTTGGAGAAAAGTCTATTTTGTTATATTCATTGAGAAGTTCTATTTTTTTCCACTTCAGTCTGGCCGGACTTCTTTCGGATTCTGATGTTGTCTTCATATTAACCGCGCTGTAAAGCCTTTTTCTGAATGTAGTATTTATCAACTTGTTTAACCGACTCTCTCGACTCGTGTGTTTCTGTAAATAAGGCATGCTGAAGAGGAGGGACTTTATACCCACCATGCATGGTGCTACCAAAGCCAGTCAAACTACAGAATGAGTTAAGGTTGCACCATATTTTCAGTGACATTTCTCCACTTTGGCTGTTAATGTGGACTCTTTGTTCAGTTAAGACTTTACTTTCCTCGCTTCAATATGCACCAGTTTGTCAAGACTGGTTAAAGGATGATTAGGAAGGCTCGGCTAAGCGCATGGGAGATGTTTTGGTGGTACGTGACTGTCTCTCATCGGTGAATGTGAATCTCTTGTGTGCAGCCAACAGTATTGTTGAGATTTTCATTGGTGAACACGTGAAAAAGGGCTTTGTATCCAAGAAAGGCAAATGACTGTGATGTTGGATGTAATATTTACCTGTAGACGCACCTGTTAATGTACTCAAAGGTTTCACAGTGTCATAGTACTCAAGGTTGTGTACTAAACAGCGGTTATATTTGGTGGGTAATGTTGCCAGTAATGGGCGCTTAGTTAAGCAGGAGAAGACATAATTTAGAGCTAAATATCAAAACACTCAAGGGTAGGGGTGGGCAATTAATGCTCCCACGGGGGAACCTCAGAAACTGCGACTGTTGTGGAGGGCCCCACCCTGCTGCCAAAGGGCGAGAGGCAGGGTACACCCTGGACATGTACCCATCAAAGGATAAATTGGAAATAATTTACCAGAATTTCTGAAATTCCCCCTCCCCAAGCTGTTTGTTCTTGTTTCTGTGCCCCGCCTCTCCTCTCTTTTCCAATTTATTAATCGCTCATTAGTACATGGGGTTCTGCCTGGCTCGTGAGCCACCGCCAGTGCCCTCTGTGGCCTTCCCCAGACCATAGCCTCAATTCATGCTTACGCCATCTACCATTATCTACTAAAAATGCTGTCAAATCTAAATGAGGATATGATCCAACTCAGTGACATTATTTGAGCAGAATTCAGCTAATTGGTTTGGACCTCCACAACAGTCCCAGTTTCTCATGTGATCCCTTAGGAAAGGTAATTGCGCAGCCTTGCTCAAGGGTCAGCGAATGTGTGTGTGGGTATGTGTGCGTGTGTGTTTTAGGGATGGGTTTGGAGACAGGGGCGACACCACAGAAACGGTAAGAGCATCTTGTGTAA
>VOQK01003321.1:0-10204 GCA_015052645.1 Benitochromis conjunctus | reverse complement strand
GACCGGAGTGGGAACGCTGCTCTTGGACACCACCTGCTGGTCCTGAGTGGTGGAGCTCTTGAAGGCCTTCCTCATGTTGATATCTTGCAAGGAAACTGAGAAAACAAAAAGAGGAAAAGAGGACAAATGATTCATCATTGGAAGGACAAAAATAGCTTACAAAAGCCATCAGTACGCAGAAAATGCAGAAAACATGAGATCAGCATTACTTCACCAATGAATGATAGCTGAATGGGCATCCCCCCACATCAGACTTCACCCCTCTGACTCACCTTCCTCCACAGTGGAGTCCAGCTGTGTGACCTTGACAGCAAGCCGGTCAATGCGATCCTGGAGAGAGTTGGCACGCAGGTAGAAGGTGTTGGCCTCATTAAACAGCTCCCCAAATATGTCCTCCGCATGTTTGCCTGGGAAAAGTAAAAACAACAGAAGGAGAAAGAGAAATATGAGAGAGAGTCTTTTAATCGTTACCTGGAGCCAAGCAAATCCCCTCAGAGACCAAAGTCCAATCAATACACCGGTAATGTGACACAACGTGAAACGAGAGTCTGCAGGAAATGGTGTCTTATACAACTCCATATAGCAACAATCCTCATGAATAATTGATTGTAAGCTGAAAACACATCATCCAAGCCATAATATGAATTTGTCTGTGTGGATACAGACACCACAGTGACTAAAGCAGCTAATCAGGATAGTAAATAACACATTCTCTCCTGCCTCAACAACTGCTGTTATGTAATGAATAAGCCTCGTTGCCAATGTTTTCTTGAGTGTCTGTTTATAAAGTAAAACGTGAGTACTGATAACACCCCGTGTAAATATAAGGACGTTTGCGTGTTGTAACCCATTTGATTTTAACAGGTAACTACTGCGGATGAGTATCCAGGCTCTCGCTGCACACATAACCCTCCTGTTTATTTCCATGCAGCACACTCCCTGGCTCAAAAATGGGGCAAACAAGGAAGTTCCAAAAACTGCATTTCCTTAAATGACTAATTCAGGCTGACTCCAAAATCCCCATGGACTCCCATGACTCATACAAAAAAAAGTTTTGGTCTCTATAGCTAATTTCTTTTATTATCACAATATTATAGCATGTGGTTTTTCCATGCAAATATTTTGTGCATTCTTACTTACCTATCTTTAATGCAACCGTTCACATCAACCGTGTAATTTGGCAGAACAAATTTGCAGCATATTATTTGGTTCAAGAGTGATTTTTCAGATTTTCGCATGTGTATAAACAAAACTCACCAATCAGACTAATGCGATGTGCTCATAGCTCAAACCACACCCAGGTACTGGATATACAATGATATGAATAGTAAAATAATACTGTTTTGCCACAAACACCCAGCTAGACAGTGCTTCAGGTTAATCAGCACTCTGAAATTATTTCTCTGCCTTCTTAGATGTGGTCCCAACTCTGCCAACAAGAACTCAAACTGTCCCACTGACTTCCCCAAATATGTACGAAAGCGGCCTTGATACAGCTTCAACTCCTGGATCAAACCATGAAATTCCCCCTGCTGCTGCCTTTTCTTGTGAAATGGATGAACCCAAAATCTTAATTTCTCCTTTTTCTTGTTTAGAAACATCAGTAACTGCTCATCATCGCTTAATGCCAACTTTAATTTTTTGACAGTGCATTTTTGGACGAGGAATTTTTAGCAAAAATTCAACATTTCACCTCTAAGCACTAAAGAGTGTTTGTGGTATGTTTAATTAATTAAATTCTAGTATATTACTTGTATGGTAATTAGCCCTGTCTGTTCAATAATTATAGTTTATAGGTACCATTTGCTAAGCAAGATTGCAAGCTGAGAACTCATGACTACACCTCATCCAAATATAGTCATTCTGGAAGAAAAAGGAATAGAAACCGATGATGCAGTGACTATGTCCATTGTTTATATACAGTCTCTGTCAAATCCACAGCCCCACAGATGTGAGTTAACGGTGTCTTTTGCTCCTCTTGGCTGGTGCTTCAGTTGATTGTTTCAAAGTGAGAAGTGTCACAAAGTCTTGCTAGAGTTAGCATTAATTCACACCACACTGCTGGCCACGGAGATGTATGGATTTAGAAGTCACCAGTGGGATGCAATGTGGGACTGCTGGCAGTAAAATCAATGCTACTAGTTGATGTTGTTTTAATAAATCCATGGTGTGAACAAGGGTGGTCAGGCCCCAGTTAATGAATCACAGTTTCAGTGAAGCCCACAGCTCTTTTTGAGATGCGACTGGATCACAACGTTTTTGTTGTTTATGTTCTAACCTCAATTCACTTCAGTTCATTTTAAAGTACCTGGAACGTTTTCTCTCAGGAACTCAAAAAAAGGTTCCTTCAAACCACAACTGGCAGAGAAGAACAGCAGAGATTAGGCAAATTAGCCTGCCTGCATGGCAAAAGCTGATTTTAGATGCAGGAATTAAAAAAACAATACTACCAGGTTACATCATCTTGTTTTACTGTTTTCTGTCTATGTCAGAGCTGCCACAGGAGACACGGGGATATCAGCTGTTTAGTTGTGAGCACCACCTTCCATCAAAGATGTGCAGAAGAACGGGCTCAGAAAACAACTGTCATTTCTCTGGTTCCCTGCTTTGTTTTCAGTCCCTAACTTTACTCACATTCTAGTTCACTTGATAATAATAATAAAAAAGCCTGCATCACCTATAATTGATCAATTTCTGAGTTTCTTTTAAAAGCACTTCTTCTGGTTGTGTTGCTCAAGTTGAACCCTACCCACAAACCGCCTGATGGAAAACTGCCTAATCTTAGCACAGAACAAATGGCTGCAAAAGGCCCTTCACTACAAGACTGTGGATCCTGGGTAGTAGTGAAATAGAAACATATTAAAACATAAAACAAAACAGAGCACCTCCGGTACAATTCCAATAACAAAATTTAAACATAAATACTATGTAAGATACAATGTGTGGTATGACAAACACAGACTGAGGGCTATTTCTGTCCCTCTCGCTGACAGGATGGGCTGCAGGAAAAACATTGAAAGGAAGGAAGAATCACAGATCTGGCACGTAGAGCCCCCGTCAACTCTGACCCCTTCTGGGGATTCCTATGGACCACTTATACACATGTGCTCACAGACACACACGCAGTGTCTGCAGATATATCCTCACCAGGCCTGTCGGAGCATTTATATTTAACCCGCACAGCTGCTGTTGAAATACCCACTCCCTGTGCAGGAACTTGACACAATAAGAGACAGAGAATGGATTTGAGGCCAAAGAGATGAGGTGTTAACGTCAGAAAGGACGATTTAAATTTATGCTGCTGAGTTTGGCAACAAACCTTAAACACAGTTACCATGAGAGCAGAAGGCAACTGTGCACAAAGGGGGCAAATGGGAAAATAGCTTCCCTTTGTGCTGTTATAACTCTGTAATGCAATAGAAAGTCAGCATAATAATCGATATGAAACACTTCTATACACACACGCACACACACACACGCTCACAGTCACATGTCCACAGCTATAGATAAGTTCATTTTTTGCGCGCCTGTCTAAAAGGATTACATTTCGACTTTCCGTGCTCCAGTGTGAGGCTGCTGCAAGGCCGCTGTGAGCCCTGTGACCTCAGGCTCTGTAACCATGACAACGACCAAATCAATCACAGCTTCGGGATTAACGATGAAAGCATGTGATCTTGTCCTGTATACAAAGAGGCTACACACAGTGTGTACCATCGTCACGCTGAAATTAACGGGGTTACAGCCTGAGGATGCTTTTGATGTTACAAAAAAAAAATACTTGTATGTTATTTTCTACTAGACGCTTTTAGCACCCTTTTGTTTACCAGGACCGGCGTGCTAGTGTTGGTGTGTGTCTGTCTGTGAATGTGTGTCTTACTGAGGCTGCTGAGCTGACGGATGATTGCAGAAAGCGTGTTGTTCATCACACACTCCAGCTCGCTGCCGATGCCCTCGGGGAGCGCCCCTCTACAGAGGTGGCGCGGCTCGATGTTTCTCTTCACCAGCGGCATGGTGAGGCCTCACGCTGACACGCAGACTGCAAGAGAAACAGAACGGTTTTAGACACAAATGCGGGTGAAGTGTCCCAAGTGAGGACATCGAATAAAATGCAGATCACTTTATTGATTAATACTTTGGTCTAAAAACATCAGAAGTTAGAATCGAGCCATAAGCCTGCAATGAACCTTAAATTTAGGGTATAATTTTTACGTAAGTGTGGCAGTAAGAGATTGTATTTTTTTGTAAAGTGTCCCTGATTTTCCTATTCTTGCTCTAAAAACACATCATTTTGGAATGAAAAACAAACAAAGTGTGGGTGGGCTGTTGACCAGAGAGTGATGACCAAGAGTGTGCCAAAGCCAGGAGACTTCTGTCGACCAGCACGCAGATTAAAGCATTAGGGATAGGAAGATACGGCGTGCCAGCTAATCCCAGCGCCAGCTTGTCACTGGCCCAGCTGGAAATCTGACACAACCAGAGATTCGTGGATGTGGTCAAGATCCAAAAACAACAAATCCTAAGACAAAACCTGCAGTAAACAAACACACCCGCATATCTTTCTCCAGATATGCTACTTTCTCATCTTGCTTACACCCACTGCTACTCTGAACTTAAATTGAACCCCGATTGCCTCTGATCAGACACTCCGAGCCCTCTGTAGTTCAAAAGAGGAGAAATCCCAGAGCAGCCATCTTATCATTGTCTCCTCCTGCTTCCTGTTTTTGAGGTCTGAGCCTGGCTCCTGTTTCCTGGTCCTCCTCCCTGTGTCACATCTCTCCATCCTGTCCAAACACTTGGCTAAAACAATGCAGCTATGGGAAGAAGCTTCAAGGAGGACAAACAGGGGAGGCGGACGGAAACGTGCACAAATACTTGTTTCCAGTGGAATCTTTTTGCTTTAGACTTGCAAAAAAAAAAGGGGGAAAAATCACTATTAATTTTGATTCCAGAGATTTTCCTTTGCAGATATGGCCAAAAAAAAGCAGGTTGGAAAGACACAGGAGGCCAGTCAGAAGGCTAATAATAGCATAGGATACAGGCAACACCACTAAAATTTAATAAAGACTTCATACTGGAAAGTAAATTTTCAAAAACTCATTAAACTATTAAAACGATAAAACATAGACATCCTATTCTTTGTCAATACTTATCTCACTGCTTTGCTTGCACTCTTTAAACCTTTAATACAATAAATCGCCAACAATACGAGCAGGAGTGCTATCAGTGTCCCAGCAGGAGGCTACTGTAATTGCAGATTGTGTAATTACAGCTGTTCACAAAGACAAGGACCACTTGTGTTCATCAAGGCCAATTCCCATCAGCAGACCCCTCATTTGGCCCCGTTTTCTTAGGCAGCGACCCCCTGCAAACCCCCAACAGCCTCGCGCCAACGAGAGAAAACAAAAGGGTAAAATTACACCATCATGTGTTCCCACAAAAGGACCCTGAATAGTCAGCCAGGGCTGGTTTGGCACAGAAAAGCCCAGCTTAGGTTTAGCTTTGTGCATAAACATTTTGGAAACGCGGAGCTGTCTGCTGCTTAAAAATGAGGTGATGCAAATTAGAAGATTGCATGTTTTTGCTTTTACTATCTGACCGGCATGACAATTACACTGATGAAGTGAAATAATGAGCGAACGGGAGGGAGGAGGGGATAAGAGGAGGGATGAGGCCTTGTGCTGCTTGTGGGAAATGAGGGGGGAGTGCAGAAGCAAAAGCATGAGAGAGACACCGAGCGGGACAAGAGTGCGACCGAATAGGAGCGAGTGAATGAGACTAAGTGTAAAAGAGAGAGATGTGACACAGCAGAGGTAGACAAAAAGTGTGTGTGTGTGTTTATGTGTTTGTGTTTCTGAGGGAAAAAGAGTGTATCGAGTAGGGGGAGGGGAAGGAACAGGGACCTCGGGGAAGCTGCTGAAAGGTTCCCGGGACAATAGAGCTCCGTTCACAGGGCAACAGCACTAGCTCTCCCATGCATCCTCCCCCCTTCCACCTCCTCCTCTTCAATGTTCTTTAAGGGCCCCTGTGCTCATGCGGTGAAAGAGTAGCAAGCAAGCACTCCTCCTTCATCTTCCTCTCACTCAGGGAGGAAGATAGGAGTGATAAATGGAGAGTAAAGCCTGCCCACAGCTGCAGAAAAGAGCCTCACTCCCACATCCAGTGTCTGCATCGTCTTAAATTATTACACCACCCCATGCACAGTAAGTCGGTCAGTCACACAAATGGGTACAAACGCACCAGGTAGGCTCTCAAATGCCCCATTAGTTGCATGTAAACAGTCCCATCAGCTGTAAAAATGCCTTTGATCCGGCACACTTTCCTCTTGCTACATGCCCACAACTTTACACACAGAGCTTCCAGTGGACTTTACTACAGACGTGCGAACTCCATTAAGAGCTGAAAGGGGGAGTCATTACCAATTTATGAGCCGAGTACAGCTTCTTGTGTTGGAGGCTGTTCTGAATAATGCAACTTGGATTACGTCAGGTCACACTGCCCTAAATATGAATATATATGGAAATACTAAAACAGGGATGTATATATCCCTGTTTTAGTATTTCTCAACATTGATGGTGCCGTGGCTTAGACACAATGAATCCTACTGGGTGAAGAAAAGGCCAGGCCATAATGCTTTCTTTCATTTTCCATTCATTTACTGTTTAATATAATCTGATGACATCACACAGAGTTGTCTAAATTAATTTTGACATGTTACTGAAATATTAAGTTTTCCCAGCACATGAAACATGCTGGCACCCATCAAAGAAAAATCACCAGGATTGTGGTCAAAAAATATATTTTGAAGCTGTATTTTTTTTAAAGTGGGGCTTCATTTACTCACATATGAAATACATTTCTCTTGTAATTAAATGACCAAACATAACAGGAAAACACAAATCCATGGCAAGAGAACCAACCCTCGGAGGCCCATTTATTTGAGTGTTTGTTTTGTACATATATTTTTTAACTTAATAATTAACATGTGATTCCCAATACTTTTGCATGTTCGGGTTAACCACCCACGGGATTATTCTTACTCACTGACTTAGGTGAACCCAAGTGGGTATAATCCAAAGGCATAATAACCCAATGAGCAAAGAAGCTAATTTATTTGTCAATTAAACAATTCAGATTTTAGCAGGAATACGCTGAAATCTGTGACGACTGCCTAATTATGCGAGATTTAATGGCTTTTAGAGGCTGTGGGTCAGCGCTTTATATTAACTATATTAACTTCTCACTTTGATTTCAGAGTATTTTATAGCTCGGGTCACAGAAAACAAAACTGTCATCTTGTCATTCATCATTTCATATCTAACACTTTATTTAGATTACAGATTAACTGAATCACGTGGATGTCACGCTGGACTGGATTAAATGCGCTATTTTGATGATTTATGGATTAAAATCCACCCACACAAACACACACACACACACACATCCACACACTCCTTTTCTCCACAGACGGATAAGCACATATTCACACACACACACGCGCTCACACGCGCGCAGGCGTAAACTGATGGCAACCGCGATCAATCAGTGTTCCGCACCATCGCTTCCCGTTACCGATGGGCTGACCCACATCTGTTCATCTACCTCGGTCCCTGTGAGTTTTTGCACCGGTTCTAATGTGAAATTTAACCAGCTGTTGGGTTTTTTGTGTGCAGGCGCCCAATAAACTGAACAACACGCCGGTGCACAGCCAGCATCAATAATATGCTTAAAAAAAGCATTAAAGTTACCCTGCTGTTGTTTTATAATATTCAGTGTTTGAGGCTTTAAGTCCGTTTATTATCCTCAAATCGGGGTCCGCTCCAACTGACCACTTGGTTAGCTAGCTCATGTCCAGTGGTCGACTTCTTAGTTTGGACTAATGAGACTAAAATAAGCAGAAATAGCCGCACAGATTTCACCATTATGATAAAGGATGTTATTAGTCGCTGTAAAAAGTATCATAAGGCCCTCACCAGCACTTGAAATATTAGAAGAAATCAGCCCGTCCGTATGTCCCGTTAGATACTCCTATTAGCTCTGCCATCCTGTGTCCCCCAGCCCGTCTGGCCACTCCGGGGAAAATCCTTTGAGGACAGGAGCACGCCCACGGACCATATTCACCAATCAGATGTCCAAACAACGGATTTGGTGTTTGATGGGCGTTACAACTAACCAATGGCTTCTTTGAGATATAATGAGTGACAGCGAGACCCCCGCTAGATACCCGTGTTGAGCTAGAAGAGGGCGGGGCTAACGTTGGGCGTTGCTAAACAGCTTTAATGAGCTTTTTTCCTCCCTTTCACCCAACCGGGTCCCATTACTTGTCAAAATTAGAGGTGCTGTAATCTTGGTGCCTCTCGGTGATGTGTAGACATGTAAATACACTAAAATAACACCTAAAACTAAAAACTTAAAAATAAATAAATAAATAAAACAATCCGAGATACTGCATCCTTTTACGTGGTTAGTGAGATTCAGAGATTGATTCTGAGGATGGAGAGTATTGTATAACAGAACAAAATAGCTAGGCCAGCATCCTGCAGGAAGCGATTCAGTGAGGACTGGCTATACTTAGATCAGTGGTGTAGTCTCTCAGGTATGTTTGTAGACAAAAACAGCCATCAAAGCAAAAGAAAAACAAGGATGCAGAGAACTGGCTCTTTTCTGTAGACAGGATTTGGTCAACTAAAAGGGAGAGTTTCAGTATATAAACTGCACTTCTATTTCTGGATAAAGCCTGAATTTATTAAGCAGCTGCTATTTTGTAATAAACATAATAAATTTATGCTAGTCCACATGGATCTGTGAGCCAACAGAAATCTTCTTTAATTTGAATGTTTAGCAACTGTGTCTGTTTGTGTATGTTTAGCAATTATGTCAACACGGACCACACTAGAAGAATTAAGATAGTTCTAAAGGTAAAAGTGTGTCCAACCCAGACAGACCTCAATCTCATGGCAAAGTGTAATGAAGTGTCCTAAGACTGTATATTATAATTTAAATCAGGGGTGTAAAACATAAGGCCCAGGGGCAGCAGATTAAGGTCCGTAGAAGACTACAATCCAACCCACTTGACAGCTTCATAAAATGTGACTGCGCAGTTTCTGAACTTTGAACTGTGGTTTTACAAGTGCTACAGCTTTTCCTATTAAAGACCCCCGCCCATGGCCATCCAAACCACACCAAAGTATGAGGGCATTTTCTGTGAATGAATGAAAACTCTATACTCACTCTATATCTCACTGGTGTCGCACCGCTTCACATGAAAGAATCAAACAATTTAACATGAATTTAGCTGCACATTTCTGATATAAATATCTGAATTTTGTGGGCCACTAAATTGCAGTTGATTGAGTTTTAATGGGTCCCGTTTTCTTTTTCTACATTTTGTGCATTAAATTTAAAAAAATGTAATAATCTGAGAATTTAACAATGAAAACAGTGGTTGGTTGAAGGCCTTTTTAAACAGGATTCACCTGGATCTCTACTATATCAGCCCTTTGAGCAAGATTTCATATAGGCTTTATTAAATAAAAAATTCAGGACTCATTTAAATTTTCTCTCACTGTCATAATGTGAAGTGCACATATTAACATCAAGGCGGTTGATTTTTTTTCTGTCAGTTTTCAGACGGCAGTACTTTGTGAATGCCTCATGCTACCACGATGCATCAAATATAACAGCAAAGCTTGTCTTCTCTTCTTTCCCAAACTGAATTTTGTCTCCAGCACAAACAGTAACAAAGTTATGATCATTTAAAAGTGCCTTTAAAATGGTAAATAAACAGTTAACCCTATAAATAACCCTGGAAGGCTTGCATGCTCAAAAGTCTTAATATCTAAAGGATAACAGGGTATTTTAAAGATGCTGTAACCTTTCTGTGTTACAGAAGTATTTTTTTTTTAAGCTCACATTAGGGGCCGATGTCAGTTGTTACCAGAAAAAGAATAAATAGGATAAAAGATGTTACTTAAAATAGCTTCACAAATAAGACTGACAACAATGATGTTTTCACTTTTATTGTCAGGATACTTGCTTCATGTAAAATATTTCAATACATTACAGTACAATGCATGTTCCGCCTGCCATCCTCCATGCGATTGGTTGGTTTTGTCATCATGTTGTAAGGCTTAATCACAGCATATGAGCAGTCAGCTAGCGCAAGCTGCTTTGCCGCTCTCGCCATGAAAACAGATTAAATTAGAAA
>VOQK01003319.1:0-10849 GCA_015052645.1 Benitochromis conjunctus | reverse complement strand
GCCACTGTCTGTTATTGTAATTTTTCACCAAAATATGAATCTGATGTATTTTGTTTCCCTCATATTAAGTTGCCCCATTCACATTAAACTCACATTTTCACTTGTGTTGATCTGTGCCAGAGTTTTCATTTCGTGCTCACTGAGTGTTAAAAGAAAAAAGAAAAGGAGTGAGAATGAAGCAGAGAGGGCGGTTATGGCAGAAAGCTGCAGAGCCTAATGTGAGGGAAACCATTTGGAATGAGAAATGAGCTGAGAGCCTCGTCTCCTTATCTGTGCATTCCTGTAATGTGTGCATGTGTGGGAAGGGAGGGGTAGGGTGGGAAAACTGATTGTTGTGTGTTTGGTTATTGGCTGAATTCAGAGTTCCAAGTGCTGGATCTGGTTATCATTCCAGTGCTTTGGCTGACTGTTTGTTTCCATCGACACAAAAATAAAGCACAGTAGTGGATGTTTGTGTTCTCTGGATACAGTTCACAGTGGAAAAACAAAGGTTTTTACCTTCTCTATGTGCCCTTATGGCATTCAGGATACCCCACTTAACGTGCACTGTAAATATAGATACCTAGATACCTGCAAATAGTTGAATGCGATAAGCCAAAGACTGCTGATAAAATTGGCTGTTAAATTCTATTAAAGAGGTTGACTCGTAAAGCGATTTCCACTAAAGATGTCAAACAAATTTAAAAGCATGTTCCTGATTTAGAGGCTGGATGGATTTCTGCATGGAAAAGAAAACTATTAAAACTGCTCTTTTAAGCAAAACATTGCCAACTCCTTGGACAAAAATCACCAACTGCTGTCAGTGTGGCTGTTTGAAATTTTTAAGTTTCTAAGAAACTTGCAGCTTAAACTATACTAAAAATGAAAAGTCAGAATCCCACCAGAAAATACTGTTGTTCTCTATGACCTCAACACTTCCTGTCTCTCTAGGCAGAGAACAATTAGTGTGGTTGGGCTAAGATGACTTTGCTGCTGGACAAGCTGCACATGAGATGTTAGCCTAGCCTAGCCTAGCCTAGCTGTGTGTTTGGGTCAGTGGATAGCAGTGAACAGCCCACTGCACACCAGCTCTGTGGAGCTGCGCTGTGGTCAGTGACAATAAGCAGAGCCTGCACCTGACACAGAGCCTCCAATGAAGCTTTCACTTATTACAAGTGTGGATAAAACAACATCACTGTATTCTTTGCATTGAGACCTAGATACAAATATAAACTGAAAATGGACATTATGCTTAAAAAAGAATCAATGCAGTCACCAGTATAATCTGATTAGATGCTAAGAGGTTCTGTATAAATGATCTAGATGAGCAATTTCTTTACAGAGGCTGTAACTCAATTAACTGACAAGATTTTCTCCCAAAATCTAATTCAGAATCAGATTTGGTTCAAGCTTTGACTGGTCCTTTCCTAGTTGGCAGACATCCTCAGGGTTAAGACACGGTTGTTTGCATATATGTCCAGGTTCTTTCATTTGAGTCTTAGCAGTTCTGCAGTTTACTCTAAGAGCCATTCTTGCTGACAAGAGGTGTTATCCATCCATCCATCCTGTTCTGTCTGCTTTCATGAGACGGCAGCGGTAGACTTCATAGAGAAGCATGGCTCAGATTAACGTTTTAATCCAAAAGCCTGGATTATAGGTTTTGTATTTTATTCCTACCCTCACTATTCTAGCAGTGAGTCTGTCAGATAATTTTAGTCAGAGGTGTGTGTGTGCGCGTGTGTGTGAGTGAGTGAATGCTTTATTTTTTATTTTTTGTGAGTGTGTGTGTATCCTGGGTGTTACGTTAAAGAGAGTCCTGATGGTCCAAAGAGCTGTGTGACAGAGTAGAGCTGCTTTTTGAAACTAATTAACTCAAGCATATTTGAACATGTCAGCACAACCGTACATCATCGCTGACTGAGGCTCTGCATCATCGTCATCACCGTCAATGTCATCTGCCTATTGGCTACACGCGCTCGTCCGCACTCCCTCTCTCCTCCCATCATAGTAACAACCTGCCGTTAAATTTGCCGCTTCTGAATCCATCTGTTTATCGCTAAAGGTGACGGCAGTCATTTTGTTGCGGTTGTTGTAAAATGCGTTCTTCATGGAGCTGCACAGTAGACATTAATCTGAAAGACAGGATGTAAAAGCATACCACTAAGGCTTACACTTCGCATTTGTTTGCTGTTGAGTGCTTGCCCTCCGGAAAGAGCGTGTGTGTCTCTAATTAAGTGTTGTTTGAGTCTACTGCTGCCTCACTCTTTCCTTTGGGTCTATTAAGAGGGGAGATATGGTTTCCATGGATATAAATGTCCCAGTGAAGGACAGAGTTTTTTTAGTAAAGGGTAGTGATACTGTCAGAGTCACCAGTCTAGTCATCTTAATATCATTCTCTGTTGTACTGCTGTTAGCCAACTTTATACTTTCAACAGCAGTATCAGCTCAGAAGTTCACATCAGTGCATCCTATCTACTCCTTTTCAATCTACATATCCTGGTGATTACAGATGAATAAAAAGACGTTTTCTTTCTGCAGTGTGATGGAGCACTGCAGGGTCCGCTAGTAACAACAATATGACCCTGGTATATTTGATTAAGATCACAGTGAGATAAATAGCCTCCTGGTCTTCATGCGCTGGCCGCTCCCCCTCTAACATTCCCTCCCTGTGAGCTGTGAGGTTTCATGTTATGAGATAACGCTATACGCGGAATAGTTTTTAATAGTTTGGACAGAGATTTCTCTGGAAGCTGGAGCTATTTCCTGCAAACAGGAAATGGAGTCCTTTCCTGTGGGTGCTGTGGCTGTGCTTGCCTACATCCTGCCTCAGGCTATCAGAGAGGAGCAGGCACAGTGACCTAAACCTTTGCAGGAATTTGCTTCACACTTGTCGTCATCTCGAGACTGGCTTTTGCTTGCCTGCAGTTCAGTATTTCTCTCTGTGCCACTGAATAACTTGATGTGAATAATGAGTCGCTCTCACTCTGTGGCAGAAAGCTCAGTGCTGACCAATTCTTTCATCTTTTCTTCTTTACTCATCCCACATTTTCACCCTGTGGGTTGCTGTCAAAAACGGCATCTTGGACTTTGATACGCCTTCTTTATAAAGCATTCCTGTGTTTCAAATGAAGGGAAGGTAAATGAAGGGAGGTGGTGAGTAATGGGTTACTGGACAACAGTTTCATTGGTGAAAACCGATAAAGAGCTTGTGTTGTTCTCCTTGAAAACCTCCCCTTAGCCCATGGCATTACTCATAAGATGACCTCATGGTCACCTTCTGCTTTGTCAGGATCCTTTCATGCTAATAACTGGATTAAGTGAGTAAAGGTGATAGATAATTAAGCCTGTGTTGCATGAATGCATATGGTTTTTTTTCTTACTTATTTTGTAGTCAGTGCCACCACCTGGGGGTATGAGACCAAGTTTTTGCATTAGAGGATGTTTCCAGCTGAATGCTTGAATTTGTTTACACAGAATAGATGGGTGTGTAATACACATCATTTTAATGCGCTGACATTGTGCACACAGTTTGTGTAGATTCTCCGTAAACGTGAACACATTTGAAGACTACAGGAACTGAAATGCACGTGATGAAAACTTCCACGCATGTCCCGGACCCTATTTATCATTTCTTTCTGCAGCAGGTCATTATTGTCCTTTTCATCATCCATTTCATTCCAGTCGGTTCATCAGTATGCCCCAAAGAACTGGATTAGTCTGTGTCTTTGAAGAGCCTGAGTGAGCTGTTATCATCTGTACTGGACTGCGTGTTGTGGTGGGCCGGGCAGGGCCAAGTAAGTCTGGCTGTAGCTTGAACAAAGAGGCCCTGTAGTGTTAGATCATGGCTGGTGGGTGTGTGTTTGTGCATGTGCACAGACAAGTACACATGTGTGTAGTTTGATGGCTGCTCTTTGTTTCTCAGCCCTAGGCCTCGCTGGCCAGGGCTCAAGCCTGACTAACATGGCTGTATAAATACACTAGGCTGCCGTCAGTTTGTGCAACATCAAGCGCACCATTGTTTCACGCAGCTCTGGAAGAGATAATCCTCATCGTTTGTTCCTGTCTGTATTTTTAATATTGTTCTGCTCCTGAAAACGAGACACACTTGTGTTGATATTTGTTTTGGCCCCACGTGTTCACTGATCTTTTTTGCGTGATCGAAAACATTACTGTAATAAAATATGAGCTCATCGAATTACCTTGTGACACTAGAGTTTGATAAAATGTTTTCCACACAGAAAATTCCTGTCTGTGTTTATTTGTTTTACACAAAATGAGAGCACACACGCCTCCCGTATCCAAAGACCCATTAATTAGCACTTTTGAGCCTCTGTTTGTTATTCTTTTGATGTCTCTTAATAGAGCCTTTGTTTTAAATATGCTAGTTATTTTCCTCATGGAGTGCTTTCATTTACCCGTATCCCAGTTTTCCTTAAGCTTCATTGCTGCCTGCTTTCCATCCTACTTATATCTCAGACTCAATCAGCCAGGCTGTTAATCGGGACTTCATATTACAGTGTTTAATTACCACAGTAATCTCATCTGAGAGGCCTAGCTGTAGTTCCAATAGGGTAAATGTTATAAGTACACTAAGAGGATGACATGTTCTCTCTTTTTAACCATCGTTAATGTAAAAGTTGTGTTTATTATTAACACTGTATTTCTTATGTGGCATATGTCAGTAGGGAACCTCCTTTTAGTCTTAGAAGCATCAGTAAATACAGTGTGGTTATGTTTAAATCCAAATTAAGTAGTACAGTCAGTCAATTTTTTTTCAGGCCTTATGATGGGATTGGAGGTATAGCTGACATTCTACACATGTGCAGTTCAATCGAAAAGCACGCTTTCTCTCATACGGCCTCCACTCAATATTAAATTGGAATTTATTAAATCCAGGCCATTATCTGTAAATTTCCCATTTTTCTTATGAGTCTTGTAATTAACCTATTGCCCCTCATGGCTCATACACTCAGTACTAACTGTACACCCTCTGTAGCGTGGCTTGACATCATCATGTGAGCAATGTAGGTTTGGATGTGTGGGACTCTTCAGTGTTCAAAGCACTTAGTTTTAATGGAGCAAAATGAGTTTCATGCCATTTCTTTTTGTTTTCTGAATATATTCAGCTCAGGTGCGCATGTGCGCCAAACAGGAACTCTTCTCTAAACAATCACATGCCTACGGTTTAATGTACAATATTATGACTGTCAATACCATATATTGAATCTATATGCAGCCAGCAGTCACGCCACCCTCCTGCTTCTCCCTCTCCCTGCCTGTCAGTGCAACCCACAGTTCAAGAACAAGGCCGTCTGACCGCCTGGTCACATGACCCCAGCACATTGTTGTTTCTTTTATAGTGTAGCCCCACTCTGCCTGTGTGCCTGGACTGTTGGATGAATGAATGGATGAACGGATGGACGGATATGTCACAAAACACTTTACAGGAATGGATGTGTTTAGGAATGTTGGGGGGGCGGAATAAATGGGTCAGGTCCCCATACACTATAGTAGCGTTTCTGTGGGAATCATGCTGGCTGACAGGAGGGGAAGGAGGGATTTTTTTGGGGGTGGGGTGGTAATAGGGGGACACCCAAGCCCTCCACGCCAATTATGGACATAAATAACATACACACATAGCTTCAATGGAAATTGGGTTCAAAGGGGTTAACTGTATTCTAAAGATTCAAGCCAAGTAATTCATTGGCATCGAGTTCAGAGGAGTAAATGGGAATGACTGACCACAAACCCAGTAATAGCAGCAGAGGGTGGTGATTACAGAAACACCCTGCTATTATTTTAAGTACTTAAACATCCAATTTTTTTCACATTTTGCTTGATAAAGTAGTTGATTATCAGTAAGATTAATCAGCAAATATTTCAGCTCAAAATTCTGCGTACTTCAAAATGTTTAGGCTTGCTACAATGAGCCCAAATATAACTGTTGGTTATTCGAAAAGCTCTTCTCGTCTCCTTCTTTGACCAGGTTGGTCCTTTCCATCGTATTTCAGCAAATATAGGTATCTAAGATCTTGCGTCCATCTTCTGTCTTCTTCGTGTTTTGCTACAGTATTATGTGAGGCATGTCAGCAAACACCAGACACTGGCTGTTGGTCACATGCAGTTGGCACCTCCTGTAAACTGTATATTTAGGATAAGGGATGGTGATGACAGTAATGACCATGATGATGTCGAAGATGATGGGTGAGATGGTTTGGGGATTAGGTGATGATGAAGGGGTGCTGCAGTGGGATTATGATGATGACAGGGTGGACACATGACATGCTGTGTTGTTTTTTTGTTTTTGTTTTTTTAAAGGATGATTAAATAAGGTGTTGTAAATGAGCACCCTTCAATGTGCGGTGGTGTGGGCTGTGTTTTGGGGTTTTTTGGGGGGGTTTTTTGCTGTCTACTTTCACAGTGGACTGTACTGAGCACTCTGCCACAGACAGCTGTACCATCACTCCCTGCAGGCAGGCAGACAGACATGACAGCAGTGTTGCTTCATCAGCTGGAGGAAGGCTGTAATTTAAAACTGGATCCATAGCACTGTGGGAGTTTAAATAAACAGTGCTGTTTGATAAACAAACTGAAGAGTATCTGTTTGACCCAATAATAGCAGGAATGTTGCAGACTAATAGTTTTATTTTATTAGTTCAAGGACATTTCCCATTATTCATGTGGATAATTCATATGAAACATTTAGAAGTAAAAGTAAGAGCAAAGCCTGTATTTAAAGGAGAGAAAAAGAGGGGAAAAAATGCATGATATAACTTTGTAAGTAAAGGCAGAATGTGCCTGCCTGGAATCAGTTTAATCCAACACAGCAGCACAAATGAGCAGCTAAATACCTTAGTTGCCTCGGCTCTCCGAGTTAACCCAGCCAGGAATAATATGGGAATGCTCACTCAATCTTTGAGGCCTCACTTAGTCTCTGCCAGCGCTTTACTCATGCTGCTGTCATTCATAATCTTTTCACATGCAGACTTTTGGTACTCCAGGACTTAGTCATGCAAATAAGCAAGAGAGGTTACTTTGCTGGTAACCAAACAACCACTCCGTCTACTGAAAGGGAACAGAATATGGAAATGTTGTTTGTAGCTGCAGTTTATTCCCTGTATAGTTTGTCATTATTTTAGCTGAGTGAGATAATGTCAAAATCTAAAGGAAGCCACAACGATGATGTGCATACTTAACACTGATCACTTTTTTGTGTATTGAACTGAAGTAATAAAATGTCTTTTCCTTTGGTATTATGCATGTTTGCTGATCCGTCAAAGGGCTTTTACACTATAAGCCACATTCACCCTTTTGCACACATTTTCATGCAGTGTTTTCTTATATGCATTTTAAACTCTTGATCTGTTGTACATAAACTCGTGCATTGATGGATTCATCAGGGTCAATTTGATGTTTACTTTTTTCCCCAAAGATGCTTTCACAGTAGCCAGGGATTTATAGAAATATGTGGGATTTTTTTATTTATTTATCAAATTGCAGTTGAGTGTACACATGTAACTAATTAACAGGCTGCGGGACTGATCCTTTCTCTCTCATCTCTTGCTTTGCAGAGTGCGGCGATGGAGGAAACCGTCATATGGGAACAGCACACAGTTACCCTTCACAGGGTAAGTGTTTATAGTTCTTTAATCCACTCTTCCCTTTCTCCTCTTTTGTCATTCTCCCTCTCTGCCTGTCTCTGACACCCAGATCCTGTAGTATGTCTTCTGTGTTTTTCACTTTTCCCTCCCTGCTGCTTTTTGTCCTCTGCCTGTCCATGTCTGTTTCTCTCTGCTGAGTCGCCCAGCTGTAGCTGCAGGATGTGCGGTAGTGAAACAATAGTCAAGGAATCCAGATGGCAGGAAACAAAGCAAAGGAAGACAAAAATCAGCATCCACTTCCTCGCTACTTCATTTCACTTCCTTCCTGCTGGCGATATGCTCTTCTCTTTAACACAGCACTAGAGACCCTTTTTGTATGTGCTTTTTGTCCTGTAATTATGATCAATTGCACCACCTAACCTCTGCAGCTATTGTCAGATTGATGAATCACCAACTCGCCACTCTGGCTCAATTCACATCATCAGGCTAACTGTCAAACTATCAAAGAGATAGAAGAGTGTACTCTCTGTAGGCTTAATATCTGAATGCACTTTGCTTAAACTCTTGTCAGTTGATACTGTTGTGTCGTGAGATTGTCTTGAGCACCTGTCTAGACTGCCCTGCTTGCCGTAATCTAATTAGTAGTGGCTTTATTGAGACTGAAGGAGTGGCCCAGTGCGATCTGTGGTTCTCAGCATTGCAGCTCTCCTGTATTGTTGTGGTTGTAAGATTAGCTGTTTGCATCACATATCAAGATCCGTTGATGTGAAGACAGAAACAGAGCTCTATGCTGCAGTTTTTGCAGATAATTGTCAGAAGCTGTTAGCAGGTCAGGCAGAGTACTAACCCAGTTTTTCTCCTTTGCCGGTTTGATTAACATTGCACAACCTTCCCTATTAACCTACGTTGTCAATTGTTTACAGCTAACTCCATTACAGTTAAAATGCATTTACCATTTGTGTCTTATTAGTCAGTTTTGGTGTATATTTCTCTGTATAGGCCCCAGGATTTGGGTTTGGCATTGCCATCTCGGGTGGGCGAGACAACCCTCATTTCCAGAGTGGTGAAACATCTATTGTGATATCTGATGTGCTTAAAGGAGGTCCTGCAGAGGGTCTGCTACAGTAAGTGTTGACTGTTTTTCCTTTATTTCATTGGCAATAATATTTTCAGCAGCATTACACAAGTGTAAGCTGCCCTAATATACGTAATGTTGACTCATTCTTCTGCAGTGTAAATATGTATTTATTTTTTCAGAGAAAATGATCGAGTAGTAATGGTGAATGCAGTCTCTATGGACAATGTAGAGCATGCCTATGCTGTTCAACAACTTCGAAAGAGTGGCAAAAATGCAAAGATAGTAAGTAAAACACTGAATATATAATATTTACTGGCATGATTCAGGTGTAAGTAGTCCATGGTCAGAGAGCTAGGGACTAAAATGCTTTTAACATCAAAAATATTCTCTCTTTCAAGACTATTCGCAGAAAAAGGAAAGTACAAATCCCAGCGTCACGACCCGGGGACAGGGAGACGATGTCTGAGCACGAGGAAGAGGAGGACAGCGATGAGGCTGTTTACGATCACCGCAGTGGACGTGGTGGACAAAGTGCCTATGCAGGTGCAAGCGGAGGCACGGGCACTGGCAGGCGTCACGATCGGGAGCGTAGCAGCAGTGGGAGGCGGGATCACAGTGCCTCACGGGAGAGGAGCATCTCACCGCGCTCCGATCGCCGATCACAAGCCTCTTCTGCTCCGCCCAGGCCCTCCAAGGTCACTCTTGTCAAGTCCCGCAAGAATGAAGGTGGGTAATGTGTCACCAATCAAAAAGGGTGACTTCTTGTTTTGTGGATCCATCCAATTGACATAAAAGTCAAATTATTGAATGCACAAGTTTCTCAACTTTTTTTAATTAACTGCTACTTTTATTTGACCCAAGTGATCAGTAACTGTCTTGTAGTATGACTTTGTTATGCTTAATCACCCTTGAAAACAGAATATGGGCTGCGGCTGGCCAGCCATATCTTTGTGAAAGACATCTCCCCGGAGAGCCTTGCAGCCAGAGATGGAAACATTCAGGAGGGCGATGTTGTACTTAAGGTGAGAGGAAAGACGAGCATATTTGTCTGACCTGAGATGAGACTTTTCAAAGTGGTTTCCAACTGGTCAAAAAAAAAAAAAGTAATTTCATTTAACAGATAGACAGGTAAGAGTAGAGCATTTATTGGATGCCCTTTTAACTTGAAGTTCTTACAATTGTGCCCTTGTAGTCGGCGATCTGCTGAAAGTGGCTTTCAGAATGAGGTCACAGTTCATTAGTATTCAGGCTCACCAGCAGAAATACAACACGTTGCATTATTTCTTTAATTGTTTTTTTCTATCCATTCAGCCTTTGAATAGATAAATCCCCCTTCTTCCCAAACAAATACTTGTTGAAATCCAATTTAATGTTTCAATTTCACTGAAGAGAAATTGAATCATTTTCTAGTTGAAACGTGATCACAGGACAAAGTATTGCCTAAAATTATGTATGTATATATAGAATAGTTTTGCTTTAATATGTGTGGTCTTAGCTTATTTTCACTCTGTGCTTATGACCGCACCCTCTGTGTATTATAAACACATTAAATATGTTTATAGCTTCCTCTTGTCCTTATAGGCTGTTGTCCTAACTTTTACTCTCATTACACTGTAGGCTTCACAGAAAAACTGCAAAGAGGATATTATGTATGTTTACTTCTTGTGCTGACTTGTTCCTCTTCCTCTGGCAGATTAACGGCACAGTTACAGAGAACCTATCACTGATAGATGCCAAGAAGCTGATTGAGAGGTCAAAGGGCAAGCTGAAGATGGTAGTGCAGAGAGACGAGCGAGCCACGCTGCTCAATATTCCTGACCTTGACGACAGCATCCCATCAGCCAATAACTCAGACAGAGATGGTGAGACAACAAATGTGCACTCGTGGCATGCAGCTAACATTTGATTACACAACTTGTGTGACTGTGTTTTTTTTCCAAGAGTTGTGATTTATTTTAATGACTGCGATGTCAAGAAGACGGGTTTATTTATAGAGCGCATTTCAAAACACCTGAGAATGAGAAACAGAGAACAGATCCTTGCAGGTCATTCCAGTCTCAACTAAAATACCATGGTTTTATTGTTGTTCTAAATCTCAAATGTCAAATTATTTCATTTATTGATACACACTTCAACTCATCTTTCACAGACATTTCAGAGATACATTCACTGACATCCGATCATTCCAATC
>VOQK01003318.1:0-11968 GCA_015052645.1 Benitochromis conjunctus | reverse complement strand
ATAATGCATGAAGTATTCCAACCGTATGTTATTATCTAAGCAATTACTGCTCCTGTCATTCCAGAGCTGCAGTTCGCTATTATGACTCATACCTCCTTAGACGATCAGAACATAGTTTGTGTGGTTTTATTTAGTTTAAGTTTAATAGCGGGAGTACAGAAAACATGACACTTTGTTTGAAAGTTAAATCTAGGTGATTGTATGATTTGTTTGTACTGTAAACGTAATTTTTATTATCCCGTCAAAACAATTTCAGGCATAATAGATATATATGCACTAAAGTGTACGCATGGTAAATGGTTGAGGAGGGTTCGCAAAGTGGTATGCAGAGGCAGCAGCAGAAACTATAGGCCTATGTGGGCTGAAACAGCTTAAATAGCACGCCCAATATAAGATTTGCAAATAGGATGTGCATAAGGGTAAAGCTTATGTGGGCTGGCACTGAGATCGGCTGATCTGCCAGGATTTCTAGCAGAGCTCGACTTAGTGATCTGACAGAACTAAAGATATGCACCTATGCTTAAGATAGCTGGTATCACTCATGTCTGACAACACATATGAAACACCAACTGATTAGCTCAGCTTGTCAATAACAGTGGACAACAGCTAGACCTGCATCTAAAGGTAGGCCTTGCTGCAGCTCAATGACTTCTGCATTAAAAAAAAAGTAAAATCCAAAACAGTTTGGCATATAACCCTTTATGCCTAGTGCAAAGATATGTGAGAGTAACAGTCTTCATATTTAAGCCCCTGAAAGAAAGCATAGTGGCCTAGTTCCCAAACTAAAGTCTGAGTTTAGTTTTCTTCTGTATATAGAAGACTTCATGTCCTCAATTAAAATGACAGCCTCAGCATACCTCTATTACTTTCTGTTGTTTCCTTCTTCCTGTAAGTCACATTTCCAACACTGTAAATAGACACTCATTTAATTACAAACACTGCGACCTTTCCAGGAGGATTTGTGTTTAATTTTAAAGAGATGAGTCACAGACCGTGTTATTTGAAAAAAAGAAAAATGAATTACTATAAGCATCAAGTTGGCTTAGGCTCAGTTTAAAAATAAAGGTTTGTCTTCTCAGGAGCGCAGCATGCAAGTCAGCTTTAAAAAGAGCTGAAGGAGAAGTTAATGACGGTAACTGTGGAATTGTAGTCAAGTATGAGAGCTTAAACTAATAATGCATCACACTTAATGCATGAGAAAGGCCATAAAGTTATTTATCGCTGTTGTATGCTGCTGGTCAACTATAGCACTGGATTTATTGTATGGCTGCCCTGTGGTCATTTAAACTGCAATTAGATGAGCACATCAGCTAATGTGTTAGGCTGTCTTTGTACCACAAAACAAATGGACTGCCACAGAGTATACAGCATATTTCTACATGTATTATGAATTGTGGTTGACCTCCCATTACTACAGGTCTTCCTCCTATGGGAACCAAACCGCACGTTCTCATCCGCTGTAGTATGTTCAGTCTAAATGTAAACGGACACACTGACATGCACAATCCATGAGGCCAGCGGGGGCCACTGTCCTCCTTTCTAGCCCATTAAATGGCGACTCCATTATCTGAACTCCATACTACACAAACATACATACAGACGACAGCAACACAGACTATAGGCACATAAAACAGTCCTCCTCAAATATAGCTCTTGCCATGCTGCGTCATGCATATTTTATAACATCCAGGATTAAAAGCCAAAGAAATAAGGAAAGCCTAGGCAGGCAGGTGGGTTAGCTCTATGCCCTGCGTGTTTTCTAGTTCAGCTGTTTTTGTTTTGTTGCAAACATAAAGAGAGATGGACAGAGGCAGTGTTGTGGAAAGTGGAAAATAAGATCGCTAATTGTGTGAATGTAGAGTTGAAAGAGATTACATATGCTAAAAAACACAACTATGGGACAGTATTCCATAGCTGGCCCGCTGGATTTCACCAGAGTTGGTTTTCTCGATGACCTTTTCCCCCACATTTTTCCTCTGGAAATTAACTTCCACTTGAATGACACTTTTCTGCTAAGCCCAATAACAATTAGCCGAAAGAAGCTTGGTTGAGCAAAAAAACAGATACTCGTCAGTATATGTGACTGATAATAGCTGTGTGTGTGTGTTTTGAGCACATATTCTCTGTTGTGTCTATCAATGTTTGAGTGATTATAGCACAAACTACTGGATGTGTCTTTGTCTTTGTTTGTTTACACGTGTTGCTGTATATCAGGCTAACACCCTGGTAAGTCAGCATCTTTTCCCTTCATCACCGACACTGTTATGCAGACACCTCACACCGGGTCACGCAGGCAGGTTGTTGTGTCAGTGTAACACGCAGAGTGTTGCAGTCATCCTTACTTTGTCCAGCTTTTCCTCCTCCCGATGGCGGTCAGCGCAGAATTGTGGGGTCAGGTAAGAGTCACTTGTGTCACACAAACACCTTCAGCACTCACACTGTTCTTATCTCCTCCACCTCATCTCCGAGAATAAATATTTAATTGTTGCCCTCGCTTCGATTTACCAAGTGCTTATAAACTCGAATCAGCAATGTGCTTCGTGTGCATCAGTGTGGAACTTCACAGTTGGTACTGTACAGTGGGGTTAGCTTGTTTGAAGTGTTTACTGTGATTGAGGCAACTCTCTTTAGTTAGCGCTTCAACTGTGTGGCTGTGCTGCCCTTCCTTCAAAGCCTGTGCTATTTTGGTTTGTTGTATTTGTTTATTGTGTTTGATGGTTGGCCTTACATGTGGTCTTTTGCTTGATCGAGGCATCTAAAGCTTTTTCAATCATCATCCATCATGGAAAATTTAGGTGAAATTATGTGTTTTTAAGGTCAGGTCTGAAAGGTTTACAGCTGCTCATTTTTCCTAAACCAGTGATGGTCTTGGGCTTATGTGTGGTATTTCTAGAGCAGTGTTTTTCTGTGCCTGGTTTGGGAATTGTATTTTTCTTATAATCATACTCCTCGTTCCTCTATATTTTGCTAGAAAACCCAAAAAGCTTGAAAGTCATTATTTGCGATGACCTTTTCTTCAACACAAGCTTTCTTCTGATTTCTTTCTCTGAAGGACATTCAAAGCCCTTTATTGGATAATCACTGTCTTTTGTTCAATTCTCTGTCGAAATGACCAATAAATAATGTCCATATTGAGGTCTGTAGTCTGGGGAGGCCGATCCATGACTGATATTCTTCTATTGTGTTTTTCTACCCAGGTATCCTTTTACTGCATTGGCAGAGTGTTTGGGATTATTTTCATGTTGAAAAATTAAACCATTGCCAAATGCTTTTCAGATGATATTGCATGGTGGAGCTAAATACCCTGATGATGATCTGAACCAAAAATTTCAATTTGAATTCATCACTCCATCAGACCCGTTGCCACTGATTTTTTTTGTCAAGTTCTTGTGCAATTTTGGCATACTTCATCTATTTCTCCCTATTTCCCTTCCTTAATAATGGCTTCTTTGGCAGCCATTCTTCTACTGAGACCATTTCTGATGAGACTTTAGCAAACAGTCGATGGATCAACTGAAGGGCCAGATGTGTCTTTCATACACTGTGTCAGGTCTTTGCTGATTTCTTACCATTTCTTAAAGACAGGACTTTCACATACAGTACTGTTCATATGCTATAGTTTTTTAGGCCTAACATAACTTTGGCCATCACTTGTCCAGTTTCCCGAGTTTTTTTTAAGGACACACCATTCCAAGATATGCCAAGACTTCAGCTAACAGCTCTGTGAGAATCACCTTGTTAGCACAAGAATCCTATTTTATGCCTGTCAAACTGTCTTTGGCATTTTTCACATTCAACTTAAAGAAATGAAAAAAACAAAACAACTGGTAACTGGTTCTTTCACAAGTTTTGTGTTATGTTTAGACGCAACACTGTGGTTCGTTCCTTGAGTTAGGCGGCTTTTTAAAGTGAAATGTTTCATATGTCAGTATTACGTGGCTCGACAATGAGTTAAATGCTCAGTGTCCAAAAAAGAACCAAGAGACCATCAGAAAACCTGAAGAACTATTGCTTCAGATCCCACAGACCAAAAATAGAAGAAAGTTTGGCTCTTTGGAAGTGCCTGAACCCTGAAGTGCTGTTATGGTGCTCTTGTTATGGATTAAAAAGTGTTTGTTGAAAATATCTGATCTGCACTTTGCCAATATCTGTCAACAAATATACTTCTATAAAGTTGTTCTATATAGTGTGTAACTGTTGATGTGCAATGCTATTAGATTTATTGTTAATGCAACGGTTGATATGGCACATTGACATCTGGGGGAAATTTTAGATGGCACTCATCACTGGAAAGGTTGCCGACCCCTGGGTTAGAGTGTTTCAGCTGTGACCGTATTTGTTTCTTATTTTGGTTCGTTGCTTTTGTTCAATGTGTTTCATGGTTATGCAGGATAACTATTCAAAGCTTCTTACATTTATCACATAAGTTATATAATTAAATGTATATGTTTCTGATCAGTTTTCCTAAACCATTAAATGTTTGAATGTACATTTTTTACACTATAATTTACAGGAGCAGGTATATATAAACTTGATTTGACATTGTAAAACTTAAAACAAACTGTGGGGTAAACATAAACAATGATTAGCTTTGTGTGTTGTTGGGCTCCATTATAAAGAAGCAGAAAGAGACGCATTCCAGTTTGGTAAGGTTCTGTGAAGATTAAACAGGCGGTTGGCCATCTTGGAACACCGCACTACCCAAGAGAGCTGTAACCTGGCAGCAAGAACCTCCAGGATACAAGGCCCTGGCTCTTGAGGTGTATGCACACATGTGTGTTTTTGTGTGTGCGTTTGCTTGGCTGGCATGTTTGGTCGCCATCTGCAATCTCCAGGGATCCTGGCTAAGGTGGGCACGCAGGCACACAGACAACCACGGAAAGATAGGCGCCGCATACACGCAAGAACAGGAACACTACACACTCTGCATCCTCGCAGCTGTGGCTTGCTAAAGTTTGGCTGCCAGCATGTGTGCACCAAGTGAACTATAATCATACTCAATGCAAAAGATCAAAATCCTATTTCAGGGAAAGCAGGCGAACAAAGCTTCCAAGAAATTCTTTTTTTCTCTCTTACTCTCACGCACAGACACACACACACACACACCCACACATGTCCTGGGATATTAAGGAATGTGATATCACTGCAGGCGATCAGTTATATTGGCCAGCACACATCCACAAGATGCCGTATTATTCACATATTTTACGACTCCTGTGATCAGCTGAAAGAAATGTATAAAACATGAAATATAAATGTCAGGGATGTAAATGAGGGGCGATGATGCCAAGGGGACATAAAGGTTCATTATGAACGTTTTAGTGATTTGGCAGAGATCAATTCTTCAATGCCAGTGCCATTGTTTAAAAGTCCAGATTAGCTCTTTAATACTGCAGGTCTATTGATAGTGATTACGAGCTTAACTGAACAAAGAGGTTGGTGATCATACAAATTTAGGTGATGAGGATGTTGCCAGGACAGGCCGCTCGATCCGAGCCATGTCCTCGTGTTAATCTATTGCTGCTCTGTTACCACAGATACTGGGAATCGGAACATAAATCCATATCCAAGCCAACATTCCTGCCCCATCTCCACTCATGTTTTGTAATAGTGTCAATTTGTTTGCCCAGGTGCAAAGGGAAAGAGCAGTTATAGATCATATTTGTCGAATACGCTGAAGCTGATTAGAGGGGATGAGTTGAAGGCCTAAAGCTGCTTTTCCTAATCCTGAGATTAGTAATAATAAGAGGTCTGTGTTTCTGCTCACACTCACACAGAGACAAAACAGTGGTTTTGGCTCAATCCTGAAAACAAAGCTGGTATCTGCACTCTCTCAGAACACTCCCTTGGCCACAGTAGTGACAGTCCCAACTGGGAGAAGCATAGCAAGCCAGTAAGGCTCACTGCCAGGCCAGTGTTTCCAGTCTGAGCAGTGCCTAGAAGCCTGCTACTGTGGAGTCCAGTGTTGGGCTGAAGATTAACCTACTAACACAATTGAAAAAGTTCCAGGCCTTTTTCTTTCAAACACTTTGTTGTGTTGCAGTCTCTCCCTCATCCAGGGTTTAGTTTTTGGTATTGGTTCAGCGTGCACACCTATACTTGCACACAATTTAAGGCCTAATTGCAAACCTTGGGGGGCACTTTTCCATTGCATCATGAAAACAAATGCTACATGAATTAACAAAGGTTGCATTTAAGTCAGTGGAGCGGCTACATTTAAAAAAAAATCTAAGCAAAGGCCTTCCTCGCTTGAATTAGAAATGAAGTGCAACAAGACCTCCTGTTGGATGCTTTAGTGAAAAATCAGATAAAAGATTTATTAGACATTTAGAATCTTACAATTCTAAGCACAAAAAGACAGTGGATGAAAAAACAAAACATTTTGATAATCAAGACAAATACCAAACTGAAATACATTCACAAGCAAAGAGAGAAGCAAAGCAGAGAAAATAGAAAATACAATTATCTGTGTCTGTTTGACCCTGGGGAATTCACAGTATAATGCCACTGGATCTAATTCACTTGCAAAAGAGTTGAGCAGGATGTAAAGCACGATTCACAGTGGACTCAGACCATGAAAAAGCCTCTTTTCCTCCAACCTTTCACACAGACAAAAAGCTGCTGCATCTCCACTCCATGTGAGACTCACGCCTTTGAATCTGCATGTGGGACAAAGGCGCCCAGGCTAAAAACAAACACTCAGCATGAATAAATATATACGTTTGCTTTATACTGAGTATCCTTTCATGCAAACATTGCGAGAGAGGGACGGCCAACATACGGTTGCAAGGACCGGCTACTTGCTTGACATCAGAGGGAATTCAGGGAGTGCATCTACGTATTAATGTATTCTTTTTAAAAACTCCTACTCAGTGGACCATGAATTGAGTCTTTTCATAGGAGCCCATCTCATACTGGTGTGAAATGAGGTGAAAATAAGCAGACTTAAAAGAGACAGCTTTGCAGGAAGTCTTCTCTGAATGTCTATGGAGGTTTGCCGAGGTGACCCAAACAAATCAGCTTTTGAAGGGAGTCAAGGGTGAATTCAGCGCACTGGGAAACAAACACACATGCAGGCTTCGCTCGCTGTCAGCGGATATGCATGTCAGAGCTAGTGCTGTCATTTTCTCATTGCAAGGCTTTCCTCACGTGGTTCTCTGCCTTCTGGGCCCTGCACTTGCAGGGCTATCTAGTCCCTGGACTGCCAACTGTAAGCACAACATACTACAGTCTGTCAGACTGATTGTTATGCACACACAAGGCTCACCAACAAACACTGTCCTGCTTTTCAACTGAAATGTAAACTCAAAATACACAAAATATTCATGACAATAAATAAATTCTGAGGAACATAATAAACTAAATGGCACCTCTATCTGCAGCAGAGAGCTGTTTTATGCGAGGGCATCTGTGTGCTGCATATTTATCAAAGTGACAGCAGGCATCAGGGATACAGGGGCTCCAACATAACCACTTACTCACTAATGGCTTACACAGCCACGGATCATTATCCCTCACAGCACAGCACAGCACAGCACAGCACAACACAACACTGCACTGCACAGCACCATGCTGCACGGCAACCCCCTCAGTCCCAGCATTACATTGGCTTGACTGCAGTGTGAAGTGTGTAGGAGGCTGATTAGATCTTTTCCCAGAATGCTTTCTGAGTTTCAGCATCAAAATGTTTGTAGGGACTACTCGTTAGTGTAACAGTTTGAAGCTACCGGTCTTTCCTGTGATTTCAACTATATATTTGGAAATGCCACGATTAAAGGCTCGGTTGATTTGTGGATATGGTTAAAGTAACAATGTAATTAACAAAGTAATTACTCAGCTCAGTGGATTTGAGTGGTCAGCTAATCAAATCATAAACAGCGTAACAGTTGATACTGCTGATCTAACCTTGGTCTGTTTTTTTTTTTTTCCACCTGTGAGTTTGTTCTAAGAGTAAACTTAAAAGATCACTTTACCTGAAGACCGAGCGCTTCAGTGGTTTTCTGCAATTATACTTTCATCACATAATACTTGGCAAATTTCTCAGATTTAATTCTTTGTTCTTCTACCTGTCCTACTCGAGAGCACCTGTCGGATCAGCCATCAGAGCCATCCAATTCTTCCTTTCTTCTTCCTTTCAGCAAAATTCAACCACTGAACTGGAAAATGATTATAAGCGTGCAAGAACAAAAGGTGGTGAAACTTTCACCAAAAAGTCCGTCTGAAAACTCTGACAGGTGTTCCTACCGTCTGAACAATGTAAGTGTTTCTGACATGACGAAGCAGGAATGTCTGAAACCATATGTGTGGGAATGTTTTGTTTTAAAAGACATTCAGAGTGGGGAGGGGTGGTGGGGCCATTTTTAACCAAGATACAGGAGTTTAACTCTCATCTGGTATAAGTTTTATGTTTTGCACGGGGTCCCTCTGGGTTCTCCGGGTTCCTTTCACAGCTCAAAGACGTGCAAGGGTTAGGTTAACTAGCCATAGTTGTGAATGATTGTCTGTCTCTCTGTGTTAGCCCTTCAGTAGATTGGCAACCTATTCAGGGTGTACCTTTCACTGTGTGACAGGTGGGGGGGATCCAGCTCCCCCACAACCCAGGGTTGGATAATTGGAAGAAAACAGATGGATCATTGTTTACTTTTATTTTCACTCACAGTTCTGTTAGGCACTGTTTCTTTTTAAAGTGATCTGAGACTAGCATGGTTAAAATAGTTCCTTTACCACTTCAGCAGACTAAATTTCGAGTTAATCAGGATACCCTTTTGTGCCCCATCTAAATGAAATAACCCTGGAATACATTTTAGATCCATTCATTTCCAAAGTTAATTTTAAAATGTTATAAGAACTGCTTGCCTTCAGAAACCACAGCCTCAGTTTCTAGGTGAAGGGATTGTCTCATAAAAGCTTTGACCTCATAGCTAAAAAGATTCCTCGGGGAATTTACTGTTTAAGCGTATCATACAATAACACAGTAATAAACATCCGTAAACCTTAGACAGCTGTTGAATACGGTCCACAATACACAGCATGGGTGTTTGGCTTTTTTTTTATTCTCGCTTCCCTCTGAGTATTAACAATGCACCACTCCAGGCTGTCTCTCACTCTCACGCAAACAGCTCGCACTTGACAAATCCAATCACACATATGCACGCATCCTCAGACAGATGTCAAAGCAAGCACTTAGTCATGGTTCTTAGTCAAAATAGAGTTTTCACTGAGGGCTGTAGTAACTGTCATGTGACTCTGTTGCTTTTTTCTCCTGTTTTCATTTGTTTGGTAGCCTGTGACTGACTTTGAAACGTTCTATAATACCAGCCGTATCACTGAATACATGCAGACATAAAAAAAAAAGACAATAAAGCTGTATTCAATAAAAATATTTACAACTTTTTACAGACGTTAGTTGGCAGTTGAAATGCTAAAATACAGTCGCGAAACTGATCAATAAGTACTGTTTTATACTAGTTTAGTTTGCCACATCAAACTAAACTTCAGAGTCTATTTTAAACTCCACTGTTGTTTTTTCCCCTTCGTGGCTAAAGGGAAGTATCAACCGTGAACAAGTAAAAGAGTGACGTGCATGAACAGAGATAATATAATGTAGCTGCTGGAACAAGTCAAAGAGGGTGAGTGAGCCTTACAGGTAGAAAATTCATGATGTAGCCATAGAGCCACTTCAGTTCATTTAAACAATTTTATCATCAGGTATGAAAAACTTGGTACAAGATGTTCCCTGTAGTTAAAGTTTAAGGAAAAAAACGGTTTGTGGACTATTGGAATGAAGAAAACAGCTAATTTCGTCTATTTATTGCATCACAAAAGCTTTAATGTTTCAAGCACACCTGCTGTTTATCAAACCAGATGGAGTTGGATGGGGCTGACCAGTCTTTATGTACGCTTTAAATATGGCCTGATCTTCATCTAATTTGCAGTTATAGGCGAACACAGTCTGACTAGACTAATAACGCATAAACAGTGGTTTCGGCGCACACTGATTAATTTCCTATTGTTGAGGATACGAAAAAATAAAGACATTTAGTAACTCGCAGATCCCGCTGGAGCAACAACCAGCCTCAGATGTTTCCTGTAGCTGCATGTGAGACTTGCATGGCAATGTGGAAATCTGGAAACATTACTCCAATAAAAACACACGTATATCTGTGATGTCTTGATTGAACAGCGAACTTCAGGTCACGCTGCAGCGTTTCAGTTGTGGTAATGTTAGGATTTGTTATGACCATTGTCAGAATCTGTGTTTTGTTTAACAGTTCCGCTGTTTGTTGCCTGCTTGGGGTCATTGTGGTTTGGCTCAGGCTCAGGTCATGGGTCGGTGCCATGAAGTAAAATTTCTTGATACAATAATTCTGTGCTCATAGCTCCCTCGTGGACTGAGAGGTGAAGAAAAGCAAATCAGACTGCAAAATGAATGCTCCCGCCCCCTTAATTTAATTATAATGAAACACTATTTTTCAGACTTTTAGTACAAGATTTTAAAGCGTAAGAACATAAAACCCCATTACGTTACAGATAACACAAGTAGAGCCGGGAGGCAGACAATCTGATAATTATATAGAGTCTCCAGTAGTTTTGCTGAAGTGTTAAAAACTGGGTACTTCCTAGGGTTTGAGAACCTCAAGAGTCCAGGCAAACGTGATATCCATGGGTAAGGTACATAAAAAAATAAGAAATACGAATACATACCAACATCTTACATAAGCTGTGTTGTTTTTACAGGCCACAGCACACAGCCCAATTTTTTTTAAAGAATTAAAAAGAAATATATCCAAAGATAGTTTTTTTTAAGGCCCTGCAACTTCACTGACAAACGCTTGAGGTGGGCTGCTTTGCTCTGAAAATCGATGACCCTGTCTTTGGTTTGTGTAGCATTTAAACTGAATTTAAATGCATAGGACCAATGAAAACGGAGCAAGAGAGCGAGAGAGAGCGAGGCAGTGCCCATCTGTTTGCTACAGGCAAGATAAATAGTGATGGATTCATTGTTCAGTCAATTAGAATTCAGGGAGACAGAGGGGGGTGGGGTGGGGTAGAGGGAGGGCCGAAAAAGAAAAAGAGAGAGCGTGGCGTGTTGAAGAGCCCCTGTGAAGAGAGTGCGATTTCACAGGCCAAGTGTGAATGGCTAACACAGCTGAGTGAGGGAGGTGAGAGCATACCCCGAGGTGAGAGAGGGATGTTCTGTTGGATGAAAGCCGTGGGTTGAGGGGTGACCGGGGGTTAAGGCCGAGGAGCCGAGCAGGCACTCAGACCACGACTTACTTTTTTCACCCGACATTTAGGAACCCAAACAAATTTGGATTTTAATAAAAATCCTGTAAGCTGAAGTGTCTACGGAGCTATTAGGGGCTAATTACTACATTTTCCAGAGTCTACCTTAGTGTGAACAGGACAGCAGGTAAAATGTTCGGATGTAATTACATTTTTTTTAACTATGGGAACATGACTAGAAACCTCTAAATGAATAAGCCCTACAATCCTGGCTGCTGTTTTGAATACTAAGATAGTTAAAAAAACAACAGAGGAAAGAATCTGAGAGTGAGTTTTACATCAGTGTCATTGGATCGCAAATCAGTCCTTCTGCTCGACCCGCTCCGATTTCAAAGTTCAAAATGTATGTTATAAACTTTGAACATTTACAAGTGCTGCTATGAAATTTTAGCTTGATATATCAAATACTTTAAACACATATTTTTTTTTTATGTGGTAACCCCACCCACTTTCAAGACGTTTTTTTTCCCGCACACTGAAATGGGAAGCCATGTTTAAACATGTCTAAATATATTTTAAAAACTTATTAAAGATAAAAACCTCAAATTTTAAGAAACACTTTGCAAAAAAAAATCTTTCTTTTTTGCACTTTGAAATCTGTGGCAATGTTTGAACATATGTATCACAAAATCTGTTTAAAATAGATCTATTCAAAATCTTTAATCCCATCAAAACGAACCAT
>VOQK01003308.1:0-11442 GCA_015052645.1 Benitochromis conjunctus | reverse complement strand
CACATTATTAGGGCTGTAGGCATTATCGACCACTGAACCATGAAACTGTGTAAATATTTAAAGCCTGTGATTTCGTTTATGTAATATTCTCATCATATTTTCGCTGTTGCTCGGTTTTTTCCATCTTTTCTCCTGCTCCGGTTTCTCTCCGTGTTTCATTGTTTTCCAGCTTCGGCTCCTCCAACTGTTGTGCAACGAGCAAAGCGAGTCGGCACTCGGCTGCCTGTGGTTTCTGGTGACTCTGGCTTGGGGCAGCTCTTATGTAAGACAACAGGTTCTGCTCAGGATTTAACATGTTTGGTATGTTTTTAATGATGGTGGCTGTTTAACTGGAGCTGTGAAAGAAGTTCCAGTAAGCAAAGAGTCCAACAACCCTCATTTAAGTAAATAACACGAGTCACACGGTGTTGTTCCTCCAACAGTGTTTGGCTCCCCTCGGTGTACCTATGGACACAGAGCATGTAACCTGACAGCGAGCGCAGATGCTGATAATGCGTTGCCAAACAGGCCAGGGCAGAGTCGCAGGTGAGAGCACGGGTGGCTCCTAACTTTAAGCCAACCATGTCTACCAGAGGTGGGGCAGCATTCAGCCTGGAGGCTCCTGGCTGGAAACACCATGCATCCAAAAAGAGAAACGGATTCAAAGGTTTGACGATGTTTGATAAAAATGACTTTAGGATGACAGACAGAGACTGAACAGTCACGCTCAGCTGATCTCAGTGCGAGCCCACCTGATTGGCTGATTCTCTTTCATGAGCCACATTTACTAAACCAATGAATGGTGCTTGTAGGCGTGGTTTAAAACAGTCCGTTTTATAGCACAGTAAAAGATGTTTTTCTGTCTTAAATATCTGCGTGATTAGCGTTAAACTGCGTGTCTTTTTTTAAATCATCTCTCATTCCCGCCTCTTCCTGGTCGTATCACCGCACGCTCTTTAAAAACACTGACGGTACTTTTTATGTCAAAGCTCAGTGTGCGCATTAGTAAATCTGGCCTTGTGTGTCCTGCTGGCAGATCTTCTACAGGCTGCATTATTAGAGCTGCTTTTGAGTGCCTATAGTTGCTGCATGTCTGCAAGCCCTTTTGCAACCCACCACCACTTCCATGCTGTGTCTGACCAAACTGTCGCCTGCCAGGCTAAAGGAAGTGCAGCTCCTCTAACAGCCACCTGAGGAAACCAGGCTGAAAACTGATCAGCATATAGGAATGGAGACTGCAACTTCACAAGTATAAAGCTCCAGGCGTGTCTTTGTTCCAGCGGTGTATTTTTGTCTTTCGCCGAGGTCGCCGTGTCCGTACGGTGACAGCAGCACAGGAAGCGTGCGACGGGATGTTTGACCCTTCAGAGGTGCTCGAATCAAGCGCAGCTCGCAGGAAATCAACACGTCCTGTGTTGTGCGTGTCTGAGTGAGTTTCTGACGTCACGATGTTTACAGGCAGGGTGGGAACCTCCTGCAGCTGCAGCCAGATGTTGCTGCAGTTTGTCTTCAGGTCTGTTTGGCAGGATTGAAAAGCTGCTGTCCTGTTTCTCAGCCTTGGCTGTGAAATGAGTTCAGCTGCCTTGTACTCCTCAGTGTTCACAGCAGTGATTCAGTTACTGCAGATTACACGATAGGCTCAGGTTTCTGGCTCCTGTGTGGCATTTCTGAAGGTTTTACAAAGCTATGTGTGATGTTGTTGTGACTGACTGTGGCTGACCCGAACTGTCGATGTCTGTGTGGGGAAACTGTTGTCCTTCATCCCCTTCCCTCATCGCTGTGCCGTTATTTTTCCTGAAGCAGTACCTGTGCAGGTAGCGTTTCTACGACAGAGACACGAGACCGGCATGTGCAAACAAAAAACCCGACCAGGTGGTTCCGCCTGATTGGTTCGTTTGAATCTGTTTCTGTGTGCCAGTTTGGTTCAGGCAGGTGAGAAGGGGTCCGCCTTTGATAAGACGGCTGAGCCTGTCCTGTTTGAAGTTACTGGCCGGTGCTAGGACTGTACCCACATTCAAATTTTGTCAGTCAAATTGGACTCTGCCGTTGAATTTATTTGACTTTCTGGTCCTTTTATTTCCCTCTGGGCTGCCGTATGACCATTTCTGAATAATTAGCCACGGTGCTAATGTTTCACAAAGTAAAGCATGTGTACAGCTGTTAGCCTGAAGTCGTCACTGAGCTCTTGAGGCTTCTGCAAAGACAGACTTGGAGGACTAAACCGTGAACTTCATAAATGTTTCGAGGAACATCATCTGGATGCTTCGCGCTTCGTGACAAACCCCCGCCATTATGCTTTGATGGTGTCGGGACAAACGGTCAGCTCAGCAGATTCCTCTTTGTTTGTGTCGGCTCGTCTTTGGTCTGTGTCCGTGTCAGAGGTGTTTTCTCAACCTCGGTCTGGCTGCTCGGTCACATCAGGATCATTTCCACGGCTCTGCCCACAAAACAGCCCGAAAACACAATGCACGGCAGCCGCAGCGTTTGTCTTTGCTCACCTCAGTGAGTTCACTGTACAAGCTTCCACATTCCTTTGAGGCTCAGAGGCTCCGGCCTCCAAGAACCAAACCCGGCTGGAACAAACCCAAAGAGAGCCGTAAATCTCAGCCTTACCTGCTCTCACACAAACGCTCCTTTCTATGGTTTTCCTCTTAGATGAACTGAAAGGACGCTGAGCTTGTTTACAGCTGAACACAAGCTCTTCAATCACGGACAACAAGGAGAACATCGTCCTTTTACGGCCTCCACCAAACATTCAAATGTCACACACGGTGTGGAGAGCAGGCCGAGGGCAGAGGTGTCAGCCAGAGATGTAAAAAAGTTTTTCCTTTGTGGTCTTAATTGTGTTCTGGCAGTGGCTCCTATCAGATATGATGTTTGACGTAATCGCACCAATGAAACAATGTCACGGTGGGTTTGGGTGTGGACCGCACTTAGAAACAGATGATAAGCGAGGTCCACCTTCATCAGTGCCGCCTCGGCAGATTAAATCAGAGGCTAAAAGAAAACAATGAAGAACAATTAAAGCAGAAAAATGAAGAAAACTGTGTTTATAAAGGAAAACCTGAGGAGAGCTCGCAGACAGAGCTCAGTCTGACATGCCTGCAAAAGCTCGATGGAGTTCAGGTGAAACATCTCAGCGTCTACAGAGGTCTGCACGCTCCCTCACAGCCGGGACATCAAACATGGATTATTGACATCCATATGTTTTTAAAAAAGATGAATAAAGTCACAATTCTTTTCATGTATAATACGATCAGTTCATCGTCTCCCTGCAAATGCAATGTTGTGTTCTCAGGTTCAGCGTCTCCTTACGTAACTTAACAGACACCAAAGTTTGTATCTGCAATTTTCTACGACTAAATAGAGAACGAATAATCAGAAATAAAATTCTAATTAAATATAACAGACGTATATTTAAGGATTAACAGAAGTACAGCTTCAGTGAAGCTGAAGATGTCAGGACTGTGTGAACTGCTACTTTTATGTGAATCTTTCCTGTGTCACACACAGATTACTAAGAAGGCAGCCATTGCACGGTAATTGATGAGCCTGTGGGTAAGTTTGGATCAACAGCCAAGATCAGATCCCAGTGGTTAGAAACTGGATTCTGAAAGTATTCCTGTCCTCTGGGCCCTGAATGCTGCAGGGCTTGTAAACAGCAGCCGTACGGTGAACATAAAGAGGTCTTGTTTACCACAGAGCCTGCAGAGCATCACCACACGAACCATCGGCCTTCAGCAGGTCTGGATTAAACGACCTAAATCGTTTCCACCAGGGAGGCTCAGGTTTCTGTGGCGGTCAGATTTCAGTGCGATTTGGTGGAAAAACATCCTCCGAGCCAGAGAAGAAGTGATTCGTTTCTGGTGTGAATCCAGGAATTTTCCTGCGTTTGGATGTTTGGAATGTTCTTCGAAGATTTTCACGTTTCCTAATGATGCGCCGTTACTTCAATGGACTAAAAACTGGCACCTGCCCCTCACGGTTGTATATTTAGATGCAGATTTGAAGCTTAACAGATGCCGTCTGTTTTGCTCCCTCAGTCTCTGTTTACTCTGTGGTCACGCTCTGTTGACACGAACTTTGGGCTAACCGCTGAATCCTGCTAATTTCTGTTGGTTGGTGTGTGTGTGGGTGTACTTCCTGCTCCTGACCAGGTGTCCTGCCATTGCACAACAACCCATCACCTGAAGAATCTGCAGTCAGACCAATTAAAAGGTGAACGAGGCCGCCGCTAAACCGTCAGCAGGACTCTGATTTGTTGCTCTCGGGCGATCCAGCGACGGTCTGTTTCCGTCACATCTCCGCCTCTTGGCAAACTGTTGGCTCGGAGCGCCGCTGCCAACATATGGCTCCTTTTACCAAGCGAGGGTTTTGTGACTAACGTAATTATTCAGTGTCATTTTGTCTCCTCGGAGTCTGCTGCTTCCTTTCAGTCGGAGCTAATCGCAGTTTTATCTCCGAGGGAAACAGCATGTGTTGTTTAAACGTCCAAATCGCCCGTGCGGGACCGTGACTGTGTTTAACGCTGCTGATGGTTTTACATTCAGAGTCCCCGCAGGGAAGGAAACTCCTTTCTGCTCTGGACTCGTTTAGCTGCACAACAACAAAAGAAGTTGCACACACTGCAATTTAAACTGGAGGACAAATCTTTTTAATTGGCTCGTTCAAATGTCCCCGTACACGAACAGATGAGATAAACGTGCTCTCTGAGCAACTCTCAGAAAATGGCGTCTAAAAATATCGCTTCAGTCTGAACGTGCACAACTCGCCACGACATGAAACCAGACGTGAAAACCACCGACACAGGGCACGCTCGGCTGCGTTCTCAGGAACGAGAGCAACGATAAAACACCCGAGGCCTTCACCCCGACCCAAACTCGACAGATGCCAGTCTCATCGAGTGTTTCTCAGACTGAGAGAAGAAAATGTATGACATCAGTTACAGACAGACGAATCATCAGAAGCACACAGAGCTTCAGCCGGTCAGCCCGAGACCAGCCCAGCGTGTCGTCGTGTTAGAGCCGAGCCTGGGCGATGAAAAGTCCACTTCCTGTTCCTGTCTTTGGGTTTTTATGACATGTCCACGACTCAGTTACGATCATTTACTGAACAGGAGCAAGAGACATACACTTATACATCATTTACTGTTAAGAAATCACATCTGCCCCTCGGCAGGCTTCCTTAACTCATCAGCCAGTTTTTTTTATTTAAAGCAGATAAAATGTTGGATTGAGAATGCAGAGGTGAATTGTGGGACGTTGTCCTGTTCGCGTATCAATGAAACGATGTGGACAGCCTAAAAGCAGAAACAGCTGACTGATCACTGTTCAGATAATCCGCCGGTCTCGGGATTACAGTCTGACGAATGACTTACAGATTTTGCTGTGACCCGTGTTATCGTGCAGTGTGCTTCGTATGTTCATGCAGAAGTATTGGATAATCACCGGCTGAGCTCTGTGAGGAGGGAAGAGGACGGGGGCGTGAGGCCTGACGCGCTAACTCTGATTTATGGGCCGTTTACTCGGGACCTGCGGATGACCTCCTGCCGGCTGAACTGAAACCAGCTTTGATCTGGACTCAAACCTGATTAGTGTCTGTTTGGCTCTGCAGCATGGCCCGAGTCTGTGAGCCGCCCTGACACCAACAAACGCTTCATCCAGTTAACCGACGATTAGCCAGACGATCGATCCATCACAGCAGCTGCAGGCATGGTGGACAGAGTGTGTGTTGTTGTTTGTTGATTGCGCCGATCATACTGCGTCCTCATTGGCTGTTTGTCTGTTGATGAATGGAGTGAAGCGCTGTGACTGCTGCTGCTCTTCGTCGATGCGATCGTGCACCAGCTCCTCACTGGTTTTAGAGCATGAAGCTGAACCATGGAGCTTCAGGTTGTGACAGGCGTGTGGGATCCTTCAGACCTGCACAGCTCTGCTGGAGGTTTGAGGATCTCCAGAGGAGGAAGCAGCTGCAGCGACCACACCAAACCCAACAGTCGGCCCCACCTGAGTCCGGGGCCTCGCCCGTCTGCCCGCAGAGCCGGCACAAGGACCCCAGTCAGCCGGGGCAGGAAACAGACCCCCCTCACAAACCCACCCCTCCCTTCCAGGCACACTTCCCCTGATGCAGAGAAAGCAGCTGCAGCCCCACCCCTCCTCCTCCTTATCGAACTCTCACTCTGTGCTTTCCCATGGGGTGGGGGGAGCACTCATTTTGCTCCTTGGCATCTCCCTCCACAAACACCCCCCCCACCCCCTCACCTCCCATTTGTGCTGAAGAATTAGTCCCAAAAAAGTGCAAGAAAAAGCTGCGAGCGGGCAGAAGAAACGTGAGTCTGCAGCTCGGAGGAAGCAGTTTAACTTCCATGGTGGAGTAAATCCCGCGGCCACCGTGGAGGCGCTGATGCTCCCGAATAACTGAACTGCGTCTTCCTCGTGGCTTTGAGGTATTTCTCCTGATTGTGACTCAGTACAAAAATGACTGCAGTGACTGTTTTTAACACTTCGCTCTCCTCTAAGTAAGACTAGCAGATCGGGTGTTTGCAGCGCTGCCCCCTGGTGACAGCGCACAGCTACGACGTGTGGCCGATGTCCCGCTAACTGCCCCTAGCCTCTGTTTGACCACCGCACTGCCACAAACCCACCCAGCATGGTTACCGTTGGTCTTTTAAACTAAACTGGGATGTTTTCCTTTCCTCTGTCTTCCTCTCGTCCACGTCAGAGTGTGTTTCACTGTTCACATCACGGAGGATGAAGTTTGGTTGTATGGGGAGCGCCGTGGAGCTGAGTATGTTAAAAGTTTCACCTCCTGCTGAAACAATCAGCAACGACAATTCAGCAGCTGCCACAAATCTGTGGTTTTCTGTGAAATCAGGTCCGGTGCTGCTCAGGTGGGTGTTTGAGGGTGCAGTAATAAATCAGGACCTGATAGTCTGGAAGCCCCGAGTAAAGTTTCTGGTTCCAGGACCAGGACGTTAAAACGATCTCACGTCATCTCCAAAGACGTTTCCTCTGTAGCGCCACCCTCACATTTATTTTTAGGTTCTTCCTGAAACTAATTTCACATTTTTCAGGTGTAATATTTGAAAAAGTGTCCGGCGTCATTAAATCAATGCGCCGTGTTAGGTTGCGTGCACCCGCTGACCTCAGGCTGTGTGAGCAGCTTCAGTCCAGCGCTGTGGACACGCCATCATGGCGGCATTACACCACAACTAACAGCATTTTTCTCCCAGTACGTAGTCTGGGCCCGTCAGAGAGGAGTTTGGAGGAGGAGAAGCATGCTGGCAGGCAGCAGAGCGCACGACGTCCTCCTCGACCAGCGGGAACAGAGTGCCCTGCTCAGAGGCACTGCAGCACCGGGGGACCTTGTCAGGGAGCAGAGCAGTGTTTTATTTTGAAGGTATTTCACTTTGCTGCGTTTCCACCTCTTCTCGTGTTAAACTGAAACCTTAGACTCACGTTGGAGCGATCGCAGAGCGCAGCCTGGTCATTTTCCTGGCGAGAAAAAGCACATTTTGACAGTTGCGGCACATTTTTCAGGCCTTTGCTGAGACCACGGGACTGAAAAGTACACGGAAAATAAAGTGTGTGTAAGATGACACTAAAATATGAGCGCAGTTTTTCAGTTTGAATTGCACCATTGAGTTTTCACTTCACGGGATGCGCGCTGGAACAGCAGTCTGATGGATGCTGCTCATTGGTTCATAAACACCATCGCCTCACCCGGACGAAGAACGACCGACTGCTGCAGATAATCAGCTGATTAATCACATCCTGTCTTTAAGTCCATACTTTACTTCTTTAAAGATTAATAAAGGCAAAGATCAGCATATCAAGTACAAAAGCTGAGTGTTCGCAGCGTGTTTGTGTATCCACTGCTGCAGGAGCCGTTTCCTGCTATTTACAGCTGATCTGGACTTCCTGTTTCCTGCGTCCCCTCAGCCTCAACACAAAAGCTTCTCTGCAGCGAGGAGGAAAAAAACGCCTACCAAGTGATTTTAAATGCTCGCACTGAGTCCTTCCCCCTCACAGGATCTCTCTGTGCACATGTGAAAATCACCAGAAACCCAAACTGATCCAAACACGAGGAACTGGAAACCAGCAGCTGCAGTGGGGCTCTCTGAGGTCGGCCCTGGTCTCGGTCCTCGCAGATCGTAATGCAGACGAGTGTTTTTTCTGCACGTGCAGCAGAGCGGCATCGACCTTACGTGAGGGTAGGCGTGGCCAATCGATGCTGCATGTAATGTTCAGCAGGGGGCGACTCTTCTCACATGTCTATGAGACGACGAGGTTCCTGCTCACCTGATCTCTGAGCTCAAAAACACTTTGGTCACTCACTAATTTCAGGGCGCTGAGGGGGCGGAGCCTATCGCAGTAGACTCTGCACCAGCTGGTGGTCCATCACATTCACACCTGCAGCATATTTACAATCACCAGTGAAGCAAACACGCACAAGTTTGGACTGCAGAGAAGCAGTCAGCTGGTCAGTGGGTTCAAAACTTCTCCTGTGGAATGAGTGGAGCTCATTTTGGAAGTGGAGACGGGAGACTTCATAGCAGCGTGTACATTTTTTGGTTGCAGCTTATCCTCAGCTGATGGTGGAGTAGATGCCTACCGACCCACAGGTCGCTCTCTTTTTCCCTGAATGTCTTTGTATCTTTGGAAAGTGTGTATTTCTGTCACGGTGAACACTGAACGTAAAGTGAAAGCACTTTTATAAAAACAAAAATCAAAAGCTCCTTCTGATGTGAGCGAGTCAGCTGTAAACGTGGGGGTGGGGTCTGTGCGTCTCGCCATGACCACCAGATAAAGAAAGTGTCAGACATGCGCTCGGTGAACAGGTGGCATTCCTCCAAACAGACCCAGAGGAGGCTCAATCTGCACTTTTCAATGCCCATCTGATGAATTCCTCCAATATGGCAGCCTCGCGCCTGCCTGGGGGTGTGAGGAGGGGGGGAGGGGGTGTCAGAGGGGTCTTTGTTTGGGAAGAATGTGAGGGGTCACCCGTGGCGGGGCGTCCTGCGAGCTGGCAGATGGCCGATGGGACGAGCAGACAAAAGTGCCCGGCAGACTTTTCTCCTTTCAGAGCTCCTCCTCAAGACACAAAACAGCCAGGGGGGGGGGAATCAGCAGTGTCTGTGACACAGTTCAGCTCTTACTGATGCTGAAGGCCCACCATCATCATCTCGGGTCCCCCTGTGCATCATGAAATGATTCCTCTGAATGTTCCCGTCCAGAGGAGGACCTGTGTCCTCAGGAAACACCTTCAGGCCTTTGTTAAAACCTTAATGAGCCATGAAGGATTCTTCTGAGTCTGAGATGCTCGATGACTCTGAGAGGAGGAGAAGGTCCTCCTCTGCGTTGGAGGACGGTTTATATTTACGGTGCTTTGGATGGCTCAACGTTCAGTTATTGTGACTTTCACTTCGATCCTGTACTGTTGGGTTTAGGGTTAGCTAAGATGCTCAGACCTCACTGGGCGGAGCTAAAGTTTCCTTTAATGGATCAGATTGAGTGAAACGTTTTAGAGGACAGACGCGGTGCTGAGCACAAACGTTAGTCCTCTGTGCACGATTGATCCGATGTTTCTGATCGACCTCATCAGACTCAGTCCAGGACAGGGACACCTGGTGGGAGGGGCCTCAAATCCTTTCATCTCTCTCTAATTAAACCTCTCTCGCCCCTCTTCATCTGTCAACTGTCGAGGTTTCCCTTCACCACTTTCCGTCTCGGTTCAGTGGGTAAAGGTCAAAGGTCAGCGATGTGTTGTGTTGCCATCTTCTCTCCTCCCCCGTCCTTCCTCCTCGGCGCTGACCTGTGGGACGGGATGGGCGTCGGCCTGCCCGAGCTGGCTGTCCGTATGCGCTGAGAATCAAGTCCACCGTGACCTTTGAACCCTCCCGTTCTCACTCAGGAAATAAGTCCGGGGAACTCTTTATCGCTCTGCAGAAGACGATTAATGATTTCTAATATTTTTAGACGCTGCTGACGTCCTGAGTGCAGCTGCAGTGGAAACACAGCAGGAATAATTAATAATAATCTCAGAGACAAAGAGCTTTCTTCTGCTCACAGATGCTAACAGCTGGTCGCTGCCTCACTGCAGGCGAACAGCTTCTTACAGTCCAGCTGTGGACCCCACAGTAAACTGTCTCATTCACAGTGTTTTTGTCCTGCAGACAGCAGCGATGCATCTCTGGGCTACTCTGAGCTAACGCGTAGATCTCAGCTGCTCACCAAGCAAACATGATGGCTGTGTGATGACTTTTCTCTGCTTTGCATCTGTGGGTCTGAGTATTGTTGGAGCTGAGGGGGAAGATGACCGTCATATTAATCAATAATGACTATAATGGTCACGGGCAGCCCTTCAGTTTGTTGTCCCGCTGTGGGAACGTGCAGCCGATCTCTGGGATCTCGCTGAGGATCTTAAAATAGCTCCTCTGTGATGACCTCAGCCTGCTGCTCGGTTACAAAACAAATGTGACGGAGAAAACAGAGAGCAAGAAAACCAGGAGAAAATTGGTCAGCATTCCTGAAAACCAAAATAAACAGAGGACGGAGCGAGGGCTGGTTTTCAGGAAGGAAAAACTCGAGTGGAGACGTCATGGAAGGGGGGGGGGTCGTACAAAAGGAAAGTCTGTGTGCTGACCAGGCCCCTCCCTCCCTCTGTTCTCCCCCAACAGATGAGCCGGTGCGAAGAGAGAGGGCGAGCGACATAGACTAACACTGAGGGGGAGGGAGAGAGCGAGAGCAGCCGGAGCAGAGAGCTTCATTACAGACGAGAGAGAGGAGGCAGCCGGACGGAGGATGAAGACGCTGCCGAGGGTCTGAAAGACAAACAGGTAAAAAAAACTTTATTCGTTTATACAAAAACTTTATTGTTTCAGAAATCCGAGTTTAAACCATCTGAACTCAGAGTCGTAGATTAGCTCCTTTAAAGGTTTCACGTTAAAGACGCGCACACGCACACACGCACACACACGCCTCCATTAAAGACACGCACACACACACGCGCATGCACACACACACGCGCACGCACACGCGCACACGCCTCACATTAAAGACATGCGCACACACACACACACACGCGCCTCACATTAAAGACACGCGCACGCACACACACACACGCACGCACGCACACGCGCGCACACACACACACACACGCACGCACACACACACACACACACACACACACACGTGTGTATTTATATCCTGGTGGAGACATCTCATTGACATAATGCTTTCCCTAGCCACTTACCCTAACCCTAACCATCTAAACTGAATGGCTAACCCTGACCCTTACCCTAAACCTAACCATAACCTAATTGTAACCCTGACACTAAAACCACGTTTTGAGTGTGAAAAATGCCTTCAACCCCATGGGGACCGGGGTTTTGGTCCCCACGAGGGCTGTCGGTCCCCACGAGAATAGTAAACTTCCAATTTTTGGTCCCCACGAAGATGTATA
>VOQK01003307.1:52442-63019 GCA_015052645.1 Benitochromis conjunctus | reverse complement strand
CTGTTGACTCTTCTCGTCTTTCCTGTCCCTGTGGCCACCACGGCGTGACAGGTGACTGACGACGCTAACAATAGTGGGCGCGGCTGCCCCTGCTCAGTAGAGCACAAGCAGCATGATAAATTACCTTCATCAGTTTGTTTTGCCAACAGCCCACACAGGTCACCACCAAGGCCGGTCGTGACATTTTGTTGCGTACTGTATATGCAAATACCTGCCAATCAATTAGCACGCTGCTCCCCGCGCTGCCCATTGTGATTAAAATGAATTGATTGCGGGCTAAAATCAACACCGGCCAGCCTGCCAGAAGCCGAAGGGTCAGCAGGACATAACAAAGTAAAAAAGGAGGTGGGGGGGGTGTCAAGTTATTTTATGTTTCTGTTTTCTGTTTGTTCATTCGTCTCCCACCACTTCCCTTCACTTTATTCTTTATTGCCATCACAACTGCAGTCATAAAGCGCAGTTAAATTTGCTGAAAATGAGAAAACTGCAATGGAAACAGACTGAGCGATAAATCTGAGGAAGGCTGTCAATGCTTTTTGCAGATCAGGATGATATGTGATGGGAAAGTGATAGTAGCAGCAACATTATGAGCATCTTGAAATCTGCTAGTTTTCTAGGCCAAGTCACGTGTGTTCTATATGTATGAGTCCGATTTTACATGCGTGTCACACAGGATGGCGCACATGCTGAGGGTTTTTAGTAAGCACTGACAAGACTGATGGACAAAGAGCAAGAGCTTTGCAGGCTGTTCAGAAGAAAAATACAATCAGTTTTTAATTTAGTATCAAGGGCTTAAAAGAGGGGTAAACAACTCACTGCTGGTTTACAGAGGGACTGATTAAAAGAAGAACTCATCATTCAAAACCATGCCCACTTACACAAACCTTGATTGCACTGGAAAAGCGGAGTGCAAGAAAGTAGAGGGTGCAGTTCTGAAATAAAACTTTTTAAACCTGTGATTTTGGATGATTTTGGCTCCTGTGTTGTTTTTCTGTAGTCAAATTTTCTCCTGTAATTACTGTACTGTGCAAAAGTCTTGAGTCACACCACATTCCTTTATATTCTCCTTTCCAGCAGCTAGACTTCATTGTATTGTATAGTCTTGGGCAGTAGCATGCCATGCTTTCTGAACATAATTCAAAGTTTCGAGCATAACTAGGGCACTTAATTCAAGGGTGTTGTGTCTACATATTATAAACAACTTAGCAAAGAAGCAATTTTAAATTGTATCTTATGGGACAATGTCTCTTTTTATTTTCAGGGACTTTGAGTAAACCCAGAATGTGTTCCCATCTCTTTTAGTAAATCTACAAAAGATGTCAATGATAATACATTTTGACAGCCATTAAATAGCATTTTTGAGGAAGCTGGACAAGTGGCACACAAAAGATGAACGGTATCTAAAAGTCATGTCCTTAAGAAATAAGGACAAAGATCTGAAACGGGGCTTTCAGAGATGGATCTGTCTCTTTAGCTGATCCATCTACTGCTCACTGATGCCTCATAGTAGTCTCAGTGGAAAGGTGGCTGTCAAAAAGTTACAAGTATTATAAAATAACAACTATTGACTTTCAGGCTTGCTAGAATGGTACAAACTCTGCCTTACATGGTGTATTTCCATGTATGTTTGCACATTTACAAAAAATCGCTGCAGTTATTTCACATTTTCACACATAAAGTAAAATAGTAAAGCATAGAATAATAAAAATGAGGTGTGACTCGAGACTTTTGCACAGCACAGTACAAAAAAACCCACTGTTTTCTATGCAGATGCAAAAATATTTCCTGCCTGCAAGCTATTCTCAGACCTTCTCTTCCTCACCTTCCCCAACGCATCTTGACCTTCCTCTCTCCATCACCAATGACTTCAGCAGCAGCAGCACATTGTGTAGGTCGAGCTCACCCACCTCCAGTCTCACTGCAGCATCACCATCTTCTACACAGAAATGAGCAGATGTCTTCCCTTTTTTTGAAATCGTGAAATAATTCCTGCAGTGCCACACTATCACTGAGTTTCTGTTATTATTAGAAGAAGCTGCCATTAGCAATCAGCCCATTTTATTCAGTAATTGCAGGGCCTGGTTAGGGATTAGGTACAGCTATGACACTTCGGTCACCACAGTTTCCATACATGCTGATTATCCTCAACTTCCATTAACCTAAAAGGTTCATATGTTCATGCAGGTATTTGTAAATCTTTTTAGGATTATGGTTCATGCAGTTTAGTCCATCAGCGGTGGATTATGGCATGTTAAATCATGGAGGCCACTAATTCAAATAAACACTGCTGATCCATCCGATCTCCTTATGTGGGTTAAGACGCACAAATTCAATCATTGTCCTTTTCTTTTCACTGCTGGAAAATAAAGAGCAAAGCAAGTCCTAAACAAATATCTTCACCCATTAATTGTTTGTAATTTATGACTTCAAACAGTTATGGCCACTGTTGTCGTTGTTTTGGGATTTTTTCATGTTATTTATCGCTGGTTCTGCCATGTCCACCATCTGTTGTGTAGCTCTAAATGTCATTAACAGACAGACCTCCAGCTGCAGTCAAATTTCTAAGCATTTGCTCTCAGTGCTGTTTGCAACAGCAGTTGGACAACCTCTGCTCCAGGTTTTAGTGACAGCTGAATGAAAAACAATAATACTAAAAATCAAATGTAGAATAATGAATGGATGTTATAAGATACTAATCAAACAGAAGACAAAGAAAGATTAATCTTGTTTCTGAAATTTATATTTGTTGGCAATGACTCTATTCTTTGGAGAATTAGTTTTGTATTTTTCATTAGCTTTTGTTTGGTTTTCAGTGAGTTTCAGCTTTATATTAAACGGATATATAGAGATATTAGTTAACTGAGATATTCTTTTACTCTTTGTACGTGGAACCTAAAAGAAAACCCTTTAGAGCCCAGTCAGTGAGCCCCTGGCAACCTAGGAAAAAGTGCCTATTCCCAAACTGGTTGGGGAGTGGTTGCTGGAGGTTGTTGGTAGTTGCTAGGTGAAACTATTTGCAAGGAGGTATAAGCCTAATGATGCCCTCCTCCGCATCATTCTGCGAGGTGCGTGAACAGCTCAGGAGGAGAGGCTGTACCTCGGGAGGTAGAGCAAGTTGTCTATCAGTTGGAAAGTGGGTGGTTTGATTCCCAGCTCCTCCATGCTGGGCGTTAAAGTATCATTGGCAGGTACCCTGATGTATTTGTATGAGTGTTACAAAACGTGTTAAGGAACAGAATAAAAATCAATGAAGGGATGTTTTCATGATTGGGTGAATGAGTTTTATAGTAAAAAAGTTTTCAATTAGAGTAGAAAAGTGCTGTATAAGTACCACTCTGTTTTATCTGCTTCATCTACAGGGAACAGGCCTCACAAAACAGACTGGCAGTACAATGTTGAATCCCTAAAGATTTGGGTCTATGTAGAATATTTGCTGCACTTTCTAAATATTTAACTGAACACTATTGTTAAACCCCCTGAATAAAAGATGAAAGTCTACTCGTCAATCAGAGGCAAAGTAATCAAAAATTGACCAAATGCTTGTGGTCTCAGCTGTCTTCCTACCTACCTAACCAGATTCTCCAGTCCATAGAGTAGGAGTCAGAGTTCACAACACGACTGAGCAGTTCTTGTATTGGGATCGAGTGTGAACCAGTGACTTCTTTTATTGCACTTTTCAGAACAAAATTATGACTCCATTCGCGTTTGTGTGGCAGCCTGTTTGCTTAATTTGCATGCTTATGCATTCATTGTGCGTGTGCTTGAGCAATACTCAGTGGGTGTGTTCCTAATGTTAAGATGAACTGGGAAAATTGGGGGTGGGGGGTGCTGTAAACTGCACCACAGTGCATACCCCTTGCATAATTCATAGCTCTGCACTGAGCCATAATCTTTGCTCAGTGTGCTAATGAAAGCTGCAGCGCTGCATTTTTACTGCATGTAAGTCAAGCTGATGTTAACGTGGCAGGAGAGAGAACATTGCATCATGACTGGGTACACTGGCTTCTCACTCCTGCCATTTCTACTTTGTCCCTCCAGACACTAGCAGCAGCTTTAATCCAACAGTCCATCAAATGTCACTGGGGGCTGATGATTCACACACCACACTTTTATGGTTTTTCAAAGCCAGAGAATGGGGGGGTAGAGAACACCTTACACCTAGATAGGAGGTTTGTGTGGCCAGTAATGAACAAATTCCTGCAGGTAGAGGCGATCCAGCTGCAGCTGGCTACCTCGACAGCAACATGTTTGGCAATTCCCATCCAGGTCTGAGACACGGCAAGCAAAGCCAAATCTCCCCCTGCTTTTCTTTCAAAGAAACTTTATGTTTATATGATGAATAATGTGCATTAGCAAGAGCAGCAAATCATTCACACTCCTTTCCTCTCCCCTCTTTCCCTCCCATTGCCCATCAGTTCCGTGGGTTTGGCTCATTGAGTGCACTGGAGTGAAACCGATGCGCATGGTCGCGCTCAATAGCTCCGCGCTGCTCAGCACGGGGATATTAGTGTACTCTGCCAGACGGTTTGGATACAGTCCTCTGACATCACTTGGAAAGAATCGGCTTTATATCTTTCAACCCTTGACGCATGTTTTAGTGCCCCACATACAGAGATCCAGACGAGGGGTATAGGAGAGGTAAGCCGCTGATAAATGCTGACAAGAGAGAAGACACTGAAATTATTTAGTAGACTGAAAAAGGACGGCGAGGGACAGATTCTATAGGATGGTTCATGATAGTGAAAATGAGCGAGGGATGACATGCGTTCTCTACGCTGTTTATCCCACAGCATGACATCATGCTTCTTTTTTTTATTTTTTAACCAAAATCAAAGAACCTTTTTGTGTTTAAAAATTTCAGGCATGATTTCCTGTGAAAAGCTGCAATTCTTCCCCACAAGAGACCCTGAATTCGAATCAGAAGGAATAGCTCAAGGCGGGAGACAACTGCGAGTCTTGTAGGCGTTCTTGTGCTTCCACATTAGTCTCACTCCAGGCTTCATGACTGACGTGATGTCTCTGAAGAAAAGTGGGCGTGTGCTAGGTGTGATTAAAAAAAAAAAATGGGAGCGTTTTATTAATTTCTAACAGAGCAAATAATCTAAGGAATGAATTTTCTGTGTCTCCCTGTCTGTGGGGCTAAGCTAACGTGACAGTGGGAGATGGCCTCATTATTACAGGCGATGGCTTTAAAAGGCTCGCCTAACACCTCGCCACCTGAGGTTCATTCTTGGGTGGTTCATGTCAATCGCCTCGCAGCTTTATAAACCGGGCAGACTTCTGAGGCAGGAGCTAGCAATGAGCTTATCCGTTATTCTGAGAAAAAATCTATTTCTAAGAGAAAAGAGGAAGTCATGGAACATGGAGAAGACAGCGAGTGGACCATCTCGCTCTCCACGTTTCCTCTTTGCTTAAATTCTTTTTATTAGGATTTTTTTTTCCTTCATCTCAACTGACTCACAGTGTCCCGTTGAAAGGCTGAAATACAATACACTCCATTTTGAGTTAATCATGTGTTCAGCTGAACTTATCTCATGCTATGCCGCATTGACATCAGCACTTATAATAAGAAAGAAGCTTAAAATCTAAGAAAAGTTTTAAGAAGCTGTCAAAAATGCTCAAGCTTGGCTTGTGATTCAGTAACATCCCCTCTTCCAAGAATGTCTCTTCAGAGCAGAGGAGAATACAAATTGGAGTGTGTGCTGCAAAGTCACAACCTAAAAAGGAGGACAGTGTTGTTTTTTTCCCCCCTTTGGTATAAATCTTTTGAATGTTGCCCAGCACATCTGTCTGTTTTGGCTCATCCCCCACGAGACAGATTACTTTAAAAGTTACACTGCAACATCTCATAAATATTTGCTGCCCCCTCCTCGAGAAAATAACATTTGGCTTCAACATTTATGCATATTTACTTGTTTGCTGATTGCTACCACTGTCATGGCTTTTAAATTAATTAATTAATAATTTATTAAAACAAAAACAAAAGCAAAAACGAAAACGAAAGAGGAAAAATTTTTTTTCCAATTCCAGTCTGGTCCCACCATTGACTTGAGGATAACTCCATTACTATCAATTATCTCTTATGCTCTAATGCTACAGTCACATAAGAGAATGCAGTGGTTTGAGACCACAGCGGGACTGAAATTGTTGTGACCGTGTGCAATGAACTTGCAATCTTGTTTCCTATGAAATAGTTATTTCGAAGATGGAGGTTTAAAACCACTTGCAGTCAGTTGCCATCTTCAAAGCAAGTGTGGTGGCTCAAAACCTGGATATAACCTGGCAATAACAGAGAGTCAGTCTGCTATCAGTTTGCAATTGAATGGGGTCTAGCTGGTAACCACATGCAATCCGTTTGTGTTAATATGTGATGTGAGAAATTGTTGGAAATCCGTTGAAAATCAATATTTAGACTGAGAGTGCAGCCAGAACCTCATAGATCTGAAACAAAATATCAGAAGCTCATCCATAAATGGTGACGTGGGTGCTGCAGGTCAGCGATTTAACTGTAAAATGGCATGGGCAGTCAGCAGCGTTGCTTTTATACGGGAATATAACCAGAAAAAAACAGCTGAGTCCTCCTATTGCAAAGAAACATGAGTTTATTGGTGCAAACAAACTCAGATTGATTGTTAGATGTTGACAGATTGTGTGCGTCTATAAATAAGACAGTTATTATTTGCAAACCCTGTAAATCTGTCTGAGAGTGATTGCAGTCAGTCTGAGTCCGAATGTGACTGCTTTAAGACAGGTTGCCTATCACTAGGCAACCTTTGCAATCACCTTGTGGTCGCTCAGAGGGTCAGGGTCTTGCTGGTCACCATAACTACTTGCAATTACACTGTTTCCAAGTCACAAGGAGGTTGCTGTCCTATTTTTACTCCAGTATGACTGAGCTATGTCATTAAATACATTGGCAAGCCTTATAGACAGCCTCAGCATTCTCTTATTTATCAGCATCAGTGGCAGTTCATGCTGCTATTACATGGATGCATTCAGATCATGTCCATCACTTACTGTAAAATGCACCTAATGTGTTTCAGGAATTTAGAGCATTTTCAAAGGCTCCAAACTGCCTTTATACTCTTCTTTCTTCCTGATCTTTATTATTGGCATTCATAACAAAAGCAATAAAAAATGCACAAAAAAAATGTAAAACAGGGTCACGTAAAGTACAGTGAACAAATAAGCTATTCCTTCTCTATAAAAAGTTCTGCAACTTGTGATCATAATTATGCATAAACTCTTTTTTTCTGTCTGCAATTGCTGTGCTAGACACAAAAAAGACCTAAAGGCTATGTTCTGTAAGGCTCAAATATCTGTCACTGGAAAAAGCTCTGAAGTTATAGACAACAATCCACAGATTCTGCCTTCTGTACAAAACATGTGCTGCACTTGCAAGATGTGTGGTAGTCTGAATAAATGTAGATTGGATGTTGGGGTCCTTTATAACCCATTCCCTTTATAGTTTTTTAAGAATGACAGCTAATTCCATATGTTCCACATGAACCTACAAAAAAATGTGTGATTGGATATGGAAAGAGTGTGGTGGTTTGAATGAAAAGATCAAAGTTTAAAGAGGCAAAACTGTGGGTTGACTGACACGCACATACACACAAACAAACAAAGACAAAAATGCAGGAAGCATGAAATCTTTGGCATTGATCTTGAATTAAATGGTAAATAAATCAGAACATTGGTGAGCAGTTATTCTCAACTGATGTAGCGCATCTCTCGCAATATTTTTGAAAATGCAGTTCCCAGCAAAGGTCACAAATACAGACACACAATACAGGTGACCTGCAAAATGCTAAAGCGCTCCCAAAACCTCAACATAAAAACAAAGTTTTGACACAAACCACAGTCTTGTCCTTAAGCCACTGAAGAACTGCTGCAGTAGACTCCCAATATTCTGAGGATAACTGACTGATATTATGTATTATATATTATACTCAGATGGTTCAGAATGTTCTACCTTTAAAAGGAAAAGAACACTTGCATGTAGGTGAGTACTGCTTTTTCATGCAATGATCAAATAACATAGTACTACACAGTAAACAAAAAAACAAAATACCATTTCAAAACTGTATAAAATGCAAAATGAATAAAGTCGTTGGATTTCTCCTACATACAGTACTGCTTTATGCCTGGATAGCAAAAAAAAAACAGAGTTTGTGCCATTCCAGCAAGCTTAAAAATCAATATTTGGTACGACCACCTTTATTCTTCAACACAGCCTGAAGTTTCTTAGGCAAGCTTTCTTGTCATTTTTTCAAGTAGTCTTGAGGAAAACTTCTCGGGGCTTCTTGAAAGCTCAAAGCTCTTCTTTAGATGTTGGCTGCCTTTTTTTCTGTTGTCTGTCAAGATGATCTCACACTGCTTCAGTATGTTGAGATCTGGGCTCTGGGAAGGCCAATCCATGACTGATAATTTTCCAATTAGTGCTTTTTTTTTTTTCATCCAGGTATGGCTTTACTGGATTGTCAGTGTGTTTCAGATCATTGTCATAGTGAAAAATTAAGTTTCTGCCAGACTATTTGCAGATTTTATTGTATAGTGACTTTTATGTGTCCATAATTTCACCATTTTTTGGCAAGCTCCCCAACATCACTGGCTGAAATGCAATCCCAAAGCATGACAGAGCCTCCACCGTGTTTGAAAGATGGCTGTAGACACTCACAGCTTGTTGCAAGTTAAAATGGACCTAAAATAATAAATACTGGTAACTGAATATGGTCATGTTTTGAATTCAGTAAAAGCATGCTGAATAGCGTTCACCCGTGTTTGAGTAGACTGGTGTAAGATAGCACTTTCACTCCTGTTTGGAGTGAAATTCCATTTGAGCTCTTATCTTTGATGGACGCAGCCCTGCTGATTTTAAAATGGCATCAAAATCATTTTGCTGGTAAAAAGAAATCAAAATAATTGTTTTATAAAATACAAAATTAGTGTCTGTGATGAGTTTTTTCCCCCCATTTTTTTTTTATAGAGTAACACATTTCTAAGTCTCTTTTGAATAGCTAACCAGTGTTGATATATGTAATATTATTTTAATTAATATCAATATTATTATTTTTACTTTTTTGCTTTCTTTCACATCTTAATTTTTTTTTAAATTTTATGTAACCGTTATTTAACCAGGAAGATCCCATTGAGATTAAAAACCTCTTTTTCAAGGGAGACCTGGCTAAGACAGGCAGCAGCAAGAATCTCACAGTTACAAAAATTACACAATTAAACACAGGCAACAACAACACACACACACACACACACACAAAAATAAAATATGAATAAATAAAATGACAAGCAAGCTAACTGAAACAGCTGCACGTTATGGAATAATTTGATAATTATTTTCAAACTGAATAATTTGAAAATGCACGCATGTTTTGAAACAAATGAGGGGGTTGCTCAAGACTTTTGCCCAGCACTGTAATCCAACTGACATCAACGATAATAATCAGAATATTCAGGAACTTCACTCATTCTCTTTTCTAATAATACATATCATTTGGCATATATATATACATATACATATATATGCATGCATGCTACAATCCCAAGTTTAAGTGACTTTGTTTTTTGTTCAGTGTTTCCCTTTCTGAGGTGTCCACAAGCCATTTTAGGCCAAGTATTTTGAGCAACACACAGAGAGAGAACCTGACCTGATCACAGTGACCTGCTGCTTTCTCTGCCTCTGCGGCGCTTCACGGGATACTTGGTCCCTGCAGCAGCTGTGTTCCAATTAGAGAGCCCTGACTTCTGTGGCCTGTATTAGCATTTCATTTAGGCTCCCCTGCTCCTCACCTGGCTCCCGTGGTGTGGTGGTCTACCACAAACTGTCACCGGCTCAGACCACTTGGCTGAGACTGCCCAGCAATCCCACTAATTGACTCCTGATCTTCCCACAGTGCGAAGGTGAGCCCACACCACATTAGCTTAGATTTAACATGCAATCTGGAGGACTATCACCTAAATTTCTTAGTGCATCCCGTGTATAAGTCAGATAACAAGGAGCAGAGCCACAGTTGCTTTAAGAGACACCAAGACAGCTTGTATGGAGGTTATATTTTTAACATAACCTGCACAGCTTATCATCCTAGAGACACCAGGTCTTAATGACAAGATCATTGCATGTTCCTAATACTTTACTAACAGTAGAGTAGTTGCTCCAAATCATATTTTCAAGCAAGATAATATCACCAACCACAGGTCCTTTGTACCGCGGTGTGAACATTAAGGAAGTCACACTGCTGGCTGTGACTGCAGAGGGGTGCCCCACAGAGAATGAGAGATTCCTCTAATCACTGCTTGCCTGGGGTGAGGGCTGCAGAGGGCCAGGCATTGCAGTCTTATCTCTAGGAAACATGCCACAGCGACTCACACATGAGCACTCGCGCGAGTACTTTTTATGCTCGTCCGCCAGGATGCACACGTACACAGACAACAGCGAGCGCACTCCCTCGGCAGCTGAGATATCCAAAGGAAGGCGGATACATACAGGCAGCGCTCACTGTGTGTACCGAATTATCTCAAGTATTCAAATAATATTATACGCTACCTTATTATATAAAGAG
>VOQK01003307.1:29069-41994 GCA_015052645.1 Benitochromis conjunctus | reverse complement strand
TGAAGTGACAGCTTTCACTCTTTTAAAAAGTGTTCGTGTGCTGTGGGATTGATTCGTTAGTTTCAGTTTCAGTTCGGTTTCCGTTATCTCATGTTGTGAGCAGACTTTTGTGTAATGAATCTGTGGATGTGAAATGTCGCTTATTTAGCTGGTTGATGAACTTGGCACTAAGTCAGAATTGCAATACTTTTTTTGGATTATCACATTTAATTGCTTAGAATTCATTTGGCATGACGTGGACTTCAATGTGTATCTCGTACAAATATTTTGTTGCCTTTTCACGCTGTGATTTCATTCACAACTGCAAGCAAATAACGCAGGTCACCTTGGTGTTCAAGAGGTGGCCTGGGGCGGGGAGGGGGGGGACTAAAAAAGGGAAATGGTGCGAATGCCTCCATCCCACCACTTTGAATTCCTGATGTTTATTTTGGCTGTAAGAACTCTGTAGATAAGCCAGCAGCATAAAGGCCCACAGAGAAGCAGAAACCCCTTGAAAAATCCCACAGGGATATCGAGTGTGGTCCTGGAACATGGAATATGTTTCTCCTGGCTTCTAAGTCAGCAACACAGTGCGGTCACAAACAATACATCTGATGTTTTAGTTAAAAAAAAAGGCAAGAAAGGAAAAAAAAAAACAGTGCCTGAAACGGTGATTCACCATCAGTCTTTTCAATGAAGCCCTACACACCGACTCTGGATTCAGTTTTATAGGAAGACTTATAGGAGCTGCTGAAGGGAAAGGACCAGAAGCTGATATAGGGTTCTTAACGAGGGACTATGTTGCATTAATGTGCAGTGAGGTAACCCAGTGGTGAGTATCAGGAGACCTCCTACCTGCATAGAGACAGAGCCAAAAACAGAGCCATGGACTCATGGGGGGAACGATTCTGAAGCCTGAGATTGATGATAGCTTGTGTGTGTGTGTGTGTGTGTGCGTGTGTGTGTGTGTGCGTGTGTGTGTGCGTGTGTGTGTGCGTGTGTGTGTGCGTGTGTGTGCGGTCTCCGAGAATTTATTACATATATTCTATTCTGTATCTCTTTATGTGCATTGTATGCGTATATTTGCAGAAAACATGCAAAAATCAGACACCAGAGTTGCGCCGTTGTGTGTTCCTGTATGAATTTATCTGAGGATGTGCTTGCAAAGAGATGCACACATTCATCAAAACTGTGTATGAAAGTGCGCTCCATTCCCCTGATCCTACACCTCCTTTCTGTTTTTTGTCATTTAATTTCCCTTCGCTCGTTACCTCGGGATCCCCACTGACTCCCCCAGGTTTCTCAGCTGGCCCCTGGCCTCCAGGTTCCCTAACTGAATCCTGGGTTGTTCAGTCTCAGAGCTGTCTAGGGACCCGCTTGGCGCACCGTAAATAATTCATTGAATTCTTACGCTTTGGCAGAAAGGTGATAATGCCTTACTCGGTCTGTCTCATCCCTCAGGAGCAATACAGCCCGGCGCAGAAAGCATCAAGAAATGGCAGCGTGTGATGCAAAGTTTGCATAACCTTTTGATAAACATGTTCAGCAGTGAACACACATGCAAAAAAGCATGCAGGCTGTACCTGCTAATGCCTTAAGCCTGCTCTTGTTAGAAACGTTTCGATCTTAGAAAGGCAGCCAAGACATCGGGGACACAGAACATCAGCTGAACACAGTTGTGCATTTCAATCACATATAAGTATAAAAAAATGGGCTCCCATTTACAGAATACAGATGATGGAAAAGCATCAGGCAGAAGTAAAATTGTGAATTTAATTTACTGGAAAAGCTGGTTTAAGCTCAAGATTGCAACAGCATCTACCGGAAAGAAAAAAAGAAGTAAATAAATTAGAAACATCATCCACAGTGCCGCTCTACAAAAACACTGTAATACTTATGATTGACAGTTTTAAAAAAATAGATAAAAACTGATGGAACTGCACAAGAAGCCCCCAATTCTGCATTCTTGGCATCCAGCTCTATTGCCTTAATTGACAGACGTAGGTGTGCTACTATCAGATGTGTAACCTTAAGCACAGATTTGGACTAGTGCTACAGAGAGTAACTCATCACTAAAACCCACTGATTCACCACAACATCAAAGCCACTGACAGGTGAAGTGAATAACACTGATCATCTAGGGAAGCCTTGGTTCCTGGCATTCAGGTAGATGTTTCTTTGAAGTGTGGCGGCCCCTCGCAGCAGGACAATGCACCCCACTGCACCACAAATAAACTGCTCGGGAACAGTTTGAGGAACATAATAAAGAGCCCAAGGTGTTGACTTTAAACTCAGAGGTCCACAGCCTATTGTGCATTCACAGGAAAAAGCCTGATTCGTGGATGCCCCACCTCGAAAACCGCAGGACCCAGAGGATCCACTTCCAGCATGACAGTAGCAGATTAGAGATGCTTTTGGCAGTAATTTTAAGCAGCTGGTTTTAATATTATTTCAATAGATACACATTTTGATTCTAATGGTGAGAAAGGTGATAATCAGATGAGACTAAGTACAACATGTCAAAACAAAATAGAGGTGGTGGTCCAGTTCTACTAGAGGATTAGATCGTTTTTATGGCATTCATTCAGTTTTCATATCACTAGCTTTTATTACAAAGTGCCAAAACTAGGACATTAAGAACTTATCAGTTCCCAAACTTTGAAAACCTAAGGTCACAGTCAAACAGGCCTAGAGACTAGAGGGTGACCGCCTGGCAACCAAGAGTCACTGGGACAAACAGTGTGTTTTTTGTATTACAGTATTACGCTGCACGTAGGTTGCATGGAAGGCATAAACCTTTCCGCAAACGCTGAAACTGTGAAGAATGCAACATGGAAGCAAATGGTTTCTGCACAGTTTCAGTAGTGCTGATAGTGTAGTTGGTCAGTGTTTACAGACACTGTGTTCCATGCAAACTACAGGCCACTACCACAATATCATCTGCTGATAACCAAAGCAATCTCAACGACGTTTTCAGGGCATCACTAGCAGCAGGCAAGAACCACTCTTGCAACCACTTGTCAACCAGTCAAAGAATAGTTTCCCTAGCAACTAGTCGTTACCAGGATCACTGATTGATCACTGATTGGTCTCTTTTCCAAAGTGACTGGAGCATCAGCAATCAATTTCACAGTAACTACCAGCAACCACTCACAACCAGTTGGTGAAAACTCATTTTTCCCTAGCAGTTGCTGGGAGGTCACCAAGGGGTCTCTAGAGTTGAGACTGGGGCCTGCCCAGCACTCTTTAAGAAAGGGTAATGTAAGCAACTCCGATCTGCTCTTTGGATTTTGTGGCACTTGTGCTGCAGCAGCACCGGTTGACATTGGCTGAGATAGTATTACTTGTCATCAGACACACTGGTTAGCCCTAATATTAAATGTCTTTGCTTATAGCAGTTTATTTTTACCCACGTAAATCATTCTAGGAATTCTTCCCAATGTTGCTAACTAGAAATCAGAAGCCGACTTTTGTCCAGCTCTGACAAATTCAAGGGCTCAAAAAAAAAAAAAAAAAGCGACAAGAAATGTGAGAGGGATATCTTTGTAACGGGTTGGTTATTCTCTGAACACTTGATTAAGGAGTCCACATTTTTGATAGGTTGCAATGACAAGAGAATAGAAAGCAACAAGTCTTTGCAAAATAAAGGAAACGCAAAACGTTTTATCTGCCTGCCACTGGAATTAAAATCTGCTCCACAGAGCAGAGCAAGTTTCCTCTCTTCTCGTCTCACTTGAAAAATCTTGTGCTTGGAAGCCAGCTCCATTCTGACACTGCATCCTTTGTGGTTACAGAGATATAAATGTGCACACGCTTACATGGGTGAGCACAGACACGCTGTCTTCATCAGCAGCCTCTGATGAATGAATCACAGCATCAAAGATGACAGAAGGTATCGCCTCAACCAAAGCTTCGCTTTTATTTTATTTTAACCTAATCAATGTTTTCCAAGCGTTTGATCCTTAAGGCGTGTGTGTTTCTTTCCGATGCGATGTGGGACTCAGCGGGAAACCAGTGTTAATGGAGCAAGAGGAAGAAACGAGGTAAGAAGAGAGGTGGGGGACAAAGACTGGTGTTGATGTAAAAGGAACAGGATGCGTCTCAGATGCTCGCAGAGTGATGCATGCTGGGAACATGGCGACGCAGTCGTTTGTGCCACATCTTTGCGTCTCTGGGGTTCAGTAGGTGTCATAAAGCTCAGTCACTACTCCTACTTGTAGTCTTTTTCTCTCTGTGTCAGCCAGTCTCATCATGACGTTTGTCTACTTATTTTTTTTTTTTTCCTCGGGTACACGAGAAGCTCTCTAATCTTCTTTTGGCAAATTTACCCTCCAGTATTTTCATTAGTTATTAAAAGCTGTCAGGCCGAGGTTGGCCTTCACTCCATCATCCCCAGGAGTTCCCACATTTGGTGCAGTCCTGAGGAGAGTAGGCATAACACACACCATCTATTAAGCGCAAAGTATGTGGGGGAATTCTGCAGAATATTCACTCAGTCTCACTCTGTGCCTTTTATAAATTATCATATTATTAAAGAGGCACATTTGCTGTGTATGGTTTGTTGCCTGGGAGCTCGTTCTAATAGCCTGCTCTAAAGGAGGAGGTGGGGGAAGGGCTTTGGACTCTGATGTATGCTGGCCTGAGCTCACTGTCAGCGACAGACCCAGCCATCATTTATCAGATTTTTTTAAAGAGATCTCCAGATGGGGAATATTAACAAGCATATTTGGCGCAGCTAAAGTCTATAAGAATCTTAGTGCCATACTTTACTGACACTAGGCGGGGAGGGCGAGGCGGGAGGGGCGAAGAAGAAGAGGGAGGAGGAGGAGGAGATGGGGGGGCGTTCGAGTGGGGGATTGGTATTCAAGATCTTGAGTGGATGAGTGGAGAAAATATCCACACAATATGCCTCAGTCAATTAGCGTGTGCCATGTTGTCGCGCCGCGGCCATACATCATCTGAGAGGGTTTAAATCGAAAAACTGACGTTGCCAAAGTGATGACATTTTCAAGCAGCTGAAAATGCATTCGCTCTTACAATGTTCCACCGAATAAATCCTCTGCGTTGTCAAGATAGAAAGCAACTCCATTAATGCGTTATTCTTACCAATGATTTTTCACCCTTTTATTGTCCATGATAGCAATTTGTAAGAATTGCGAGAACAGTACGTAATATCACGCATTGCATTCAATCCAATCTCGACGCGTAATTGCGGCGCTAAATACTGCACGTGATGTGACACGCGCATTCAAAGCTATTAGTCTAATAGCAGATTGTACTTTCTCAAATATTTTTTGCACTATGAAATCAACCCTGAGCGTCTCCTTATTTCACCCAGTGACAGCCAACCTCCGGCAAACCCCAACAGGTCAGGAAAAATAAATCCTTTCCACAGCCAGAGGTTGCCAGTCACTCTCTAGCCTGTGTGACTGAGGCCTGTGACACAGTCTCAGTTTCAGACTGCTATTAAAGGTCAGTTTCAGACACTTTTTTCTACCCTTGCCTCTTTACGGCCTCTAAAGGAAGGGATACCTCTACACGGTCACCTCAGGTACCACAGACCCACCCGTCTTCATAAAAATATAAAGCAGAAAATGAGCATTTAAGGTCCATTTTAAACACACCTGCTGCACGGACAATCATACAAACAGTATTTTCATTAGATTTTGTAATACAGGAACTTTGTTCTTTTTTATTTATTGTCTTTTTTGCTGTGTTTGTTCCGGAAAATAAGAAAAGTAATTTTAAGGGTGCTCACAGTCCAACTCAGACGTGTGATTGAACACAAATGTTTGACAAGCTGAAGTCTGCTCCGACAACAATAGGCTCGGCTCAAATTAAAAGGAGAACACCGTTAAGGCCGTGTGTTACGGTCACTGTGGCTCGCACAACTATAGGAATCTGTTCTGGATTTATTGGTTTCAATTTCACACCTTTTCTCTTTTAAGATCTGCTACTTCACTCTTTCCCTGCTCTGAGTGTTTCACTCAGCTTGTCCTTTAGAGTGCTGTGTGATACAGGGCCCGTATTGCTGATACCGATATTGATACTTTTAACCTGTAATTGCTGTTTATATTTTTGAGCAGATTTTAATGACCACTTAATCCCTGTCATTTTTACTGTCCACAATAATTAGTTAATGCAACAAAACACACCTGTCAGCTTTTCATGTATTTTGAGATTTTAAGATATATAGATAGATATATACATACTAAACTTAGTATTGATCCAATACCAATGCCAGCGTTGGTATCAATAATATTGATATTTGAATCGATCCACCCACCTGTATCCCTTAGCTTCCAACTTGCCACTGAGCTACTGCTTGCTGTTTGAACTTTCTGTTTGTGAGGGACAGCCAATCAGAAGAATACTGTGTTGAAGGCGGGCTGTGTTAAAGGTAGAGCAGGTACATACTGAAGATGTAAATCTACTCTAGTAGAGGCCAAGATTCAGAACATAGAGCTGAAAATAGTCACAATAACTGCACTCTATAGATGCTCTCTGCACAGACAGTTCTGAAACTGCGCATTTATATACATTGTGTTTTTTCATTAGATTTTGTAAAACAGGCTTTTCAAATCAGAATTTTTTTATACTACAGACATAAAACTAGTGTAATACCATACATATGCCAGATCCAGGCATTTGTACAGGATTTAAGAGGCTTCAGGCTTTTAGAGACTATTTAGCTTTGACCAAGGTCCAAAAAAAAGACTCTTTTATGAAGATATTTTTTTTTATTCCTATTCAGCGCAAGGGTATCAGGAGGTCATGTTACACTCACATTGAAGGAAAAAAAAATATATAGATATATATAACAACTGATTCTCTATAAATCAAATAAATCTAATAGACTACACAGACAAAAGTAACACGCTGCGACATTGTTTCTCTATACCTGTGAGGATAGAGTGTGACAGCATATTTCTTTTGCCTTTTGTGAGGTGACTAAATTGGTTCTGTCTTCAGAAAGTGGTTTATGAATAAGACAATTGTTTTTACTTTTATTTTGCCATAAAAAGTCTGTAAGTAAAAATCATTGATTTTGAAATACTCATTTGTGTTTATAGATGCAAACTAAAGCAGGCAGCTAAAGCAGATAAAATGATAAAGTTTTTGCCCCCTTCTTGATTTCTTAGTTTTTTAGTATATTTGTCTCACTTAAATTTTTCACATCATTACATTTTGACTTACTGTTCTTTCCAGCATTGTTTTAATTCAGCCACATTGGAAGATTTAAAGCATGAACAGCCAACATCCCAAAACGTAACATACCGACGCTATGTGACAAATCGTCAGTATGTTACGCTTTCGGCCACCCAACACATCTGTATGTTACGTGTTCCAAAACATGAGAACCGTTTGAAATTAATCTACACATGTACATTTATTTTACTTTCTCGTCATGAATCGCTTTGGAAAACACTTTCTAACACGATTAAGGTTAGGGATAAGGTTAGGGTTAGAGCTGGAATACACGGCTGGAACGCGTGTTACAGCCGGGATCATCATTCTATTGGATTCCATCCACAATTATCTTTGTAAAAGCTTAAAATTTGTTTGATAATATGAAAAGTTTAAGTTTGAAAAATGTGCAAATAACTAAGAAATTACAAAGGGGGCAAATACTTGTAAATTGTGAGAAACGTTACATCCTGCCAGGAAATAAAAGGTTTTATCGCAGTAATGTTTTTTTTTCACTGCTATGATGCAACATGTTGCTCTTTTTGTTGAAGGAAATATGAAAAGTAATTTTAAAGGCGCTCGGAGCTTAGTTGAGACGTTAAACCTGGTGTCACTGAACACAAATGTTTGACATGTTGAAGTCTGCTCTGACAACAAAAGGCTCGGCTCAAATTAAAAAGGGAACACCGGCGAGGCCGTGTGTTACGGTCACTGTGGCTCCCACGACTGTAGGAATCTGTTCTGGATTTATTGGTTTCAATTTCACACCTCTTCTCTTTTAATGCCCGCCGTTTCGCTCCGCTCCTTCCCTCCTCTGAGCGTTCCTCTCAGCTTATCTGCTCCTTTCCAACCTGTCGCTGGCCTTCACCCTCTCTGAGCTACTTTCCTCTTAGTCCCGCCGATTCCCGCCTCATTTTCTCCTCCTTGACTGCTCTCCTTATGGTTATCCCCCTCCTTTGTGCTGTTTCTTTTCCCACTTTTCTTCCACGTTTCGCTGTTGATGGCCTTTGTTGATTCTCATAACAACGCACACACAAAATAATGTTACGAAAAGCTTCTAATCATAGTTAAAAACAAGAAACCAATTCATAGTGGATTTTCTCACATATTAGAAATAGAATCTGGGCCATTCAAATTAATACTAATGTGCCTACCTACCATTTACTCTTCACGTAATTATTTCAATGTCAAACTAGCACCTGTTTCAGCCATATGACTTCACCGTCTGTTTCATTTTAATATCATAATGTCACACGGAATTTCAGCGCACGACATCTTTACCTATAATTAAGAATTTCACGCTGTAGTTTTTAGGGTTTTTTTCCCTGCCGCAGTTGCCCCCCGCCCCACCCCCCTTCCCATCTCCTCTCATCGCAGTGGCTTTTAGCCGCCCTTCCTCCGTAGCAGTTTCTCATCGTCCCACTGCAGAGGCAGAATGACCCCCAGGCTGTGAATTTAAACGAGGCTGAGAGCTGGGCAGGCCTGGGCCACACCCGGCCATATGGCTCTGTCTCTGATAGACGGATGAAGGGGGTATAGGAGAGACAGGGAAAGAGGGCAAGGATGAAGGGGTAGGACAGAGCAACGGAATGGATGAGGAAAGCTTACTTAGCAGAATGAAGAAAGAACAAAAGGAGGGGTTTACAAACACAAAACAGAGGAACTCAGGTGGCTAAAAGAAATGTGCATGTCTCATCTGGAGGGGGGGTAGGAGGAGGAACAAGGTGGCGCGCGGTCAGGAGCAAATTACCTGGCATTAATCTGGAGGTATCAGTGAGCAGGACGGAAGAGGGAGGAGGGAAGGCAGGGTGGTTGCAGGTGGCTGCAGCTGCGCACGAGGCACCGACTCACCTGGCAGAGCAGTGGATCTTCAAAGAGCCGAATCGGCGTTGAGCAAGAGTAGAAAGAGGCTAGAGAGAGGCATCGATCTCAACTCAGTTGGGTAAAACAAAAAAATCATGGGACATAATGAGATAATGGGAAAAAAAACCAACTTGAGCAGCATCTGGCTTTAATTTAGTGGAGGCAGGAGGATGTTTAACGTTCTCTGAAGCTTAACAGGAAAAAAATAAGGTCATGATTAACATCAAGTTCTGCCAGTCATGATGATATTTATTCCTTCACAAGATGTTCCTGTTTATATTAGTAGCTACTCATTTATTCCTGGTGGTAACTCCAGCTGTAGGTAAGTCTGTGTAGCTTCAGTCATTCAGGTCGTGGTAGTCAAAAGTGGCTTTTGGATGAGAAGTGAAACATCTTCAAAAGCCTAAAACCAGTCCTGCTGACTTCAACTCACACACTTCAGACAGGCGTACTAAGTAGCTGCTCTGTAGTTCCTCATTGCTGAACAGCTGCATGTTATTAAAGTGTCTTCTACCTCTTTAGTAGTTCACGGGTAATCAGTAATGAATAAGTTAGTTTCTGTTTTTGTGCAGCTTGGTGTTTAGATTGGAATGAAGCAGGAGTGACTCATGAAGAAAGTGAATCATTAGATTGAATTATGGGTAATTATGAACTAATTATTGCCTAATGATATATGACTATAGTTTCCCCCAGCTGGTTCCTTAGTGAAATGCCATCATCCACTATATAAAAACTGATAAGGAGAGCAGGTACGGCGGATGGATCCACATATTTCACTCGGCACAGAGTTTGCACCGGATGCCATTTTTCCAGGCTTGGGACCAGCACTATAAGCACACTAACCTGTGACCTGCTCCTGAGCCTGGGTTTTTTTTTTTTTAAATCTCCCCCTTGCCTTGACCCATATATCTTCTGCATGTATGGTAAATGTGTCAGCCAAGTAACTAAGCAAGTTTTTACTCCCCTATTATTAAGATTGACTTTACATGTGTGGCACAAACAAAACTTTACAGAATTTCTTTTTAGGAAATAACACAGTAGCCCAGGCTTTAAGCACTAGCTTTAAAAGATGGTATAGAAATACGTGACCCTGTGCTTGGTAGTAGTTAATAAAGCACTGAAACCAAAGTGTGTGGTTACACCTGTCATTGTTTTTCGTGTCAAGGTGAACAGCTTGACCAGGGTTGCAGGATGTGGCATTGATATTAACAACACTTTGAGGTTTTTTGCATGTAGCACTATGTGCACTCTCATCACTCAGTGATGCTGGTCAGCAGTAATGAGAATAATGTAAACTACATTAAAACCAGCAGCAAATTTGCAACAAATCAACATTTTTTGCCTTTGCCTTTGCATATTACATTACTACAATAGTCTGAACTTTGAATCCTATAATTGTGTCTTGCACAACAAAAGCACATCAAAGTAAGAGATGCTGAAATTAAAGAAATAAAAAAAAACTCCATAGAAGTGTGCAAAAAATGAACAATGGCACTGGTTCCAGTAAATGGGGAAGGGAAGATGGATGGATGGAGCAGTGAACGGACATGAGGCCGAGAGGGGAAAAAGGGAAGTAAAAGCAATTTTTGAGAGGACAAGACAAAAAAAAAATCCTGCAAGATGAATAGGTAGACAATACTAGAGAGGAAAGGATACATCGAGTACAGAGGGCCAGATGGAGGGAGGGAAGAAGAGAGGGGATAATGTAGGTGAGGACAGGAAAGAGGGCGGGAGACAAGACACACTGGCCTGGTGCTGGGCCGGCTGTGGAGGCAGGGTGTCGAGCTAGTCTCGGCAGGCCCAGGGGTGCAGACGGACAGAGGGAGGGGGGGACGAGGAAACAGAGATCAATTCTGTCAGAACTGGGTTCATACCCCCGGGGCCACAGAACTGGGCTGGCCCAGGGAGAAAGTCAGAGGAGGAGAGAGCTGGGGGAGGTGCAGCGGAGCTATTTTTATCATTTTAGTCTGAACTTAAATGTTTCAGAGAAAAGAGACACGTAGTATGCGAGCAAAATACGCTTGTGCACACGGTTGAACATCTGTGCATGCGGAAGTACCGCGTGTGCATATTTGCACTCTCAAATCAGTCGATAAAAGGGTTGTTGCCTCGAGAAAAACACACACCGAGAGCTAAGCATCCTTTTGTCATTGCGAAGGAGAGTCATACATCCGAGAGAGCAACGGAGGCAAGACGGAGACAAAGACAGAGAAAGAGTGAGGTAACCCTGCGTTGTCCCCAGCACCGGGGGAAATCTCCAACTCCAAGGTTAATTAAGCACTGGAAATGAGATCAAGAAGCTTTCCCTTTCCGACTCATTAACCAATTACAACGCTTCTTCAAAACAGTTCAGCACTCATCTGAGAGTGCAGAATAATTGTCTGTCAATGCAAATCAAAAATCAAATCACGCGATAAACCAAGACTAGCTTCAGCAACAGCCAGGGGCACAAGTGTGGATGTCCAAACCCCACAAATCAGAGCATGCTCAAAACAAACGCTGTCTGTATTTGAAAGCGCTCATTAAACTGGTAGTATTTTTGAATCTTGCGGGACTATTTAACAATACGCACAACAAATTTTGTGCCGGATTTAAAAGAGCAAATGAACTCAAAGTTCACCTCCACTCATAAAAACTAGTTCAATAAGAGAGAATCAGCACTGACAGAAAGTTTTGGCAACGGCCTTAAAGACTGCAATCCTTGTGAGAGCCGAGGCCTCACTGTCAGCCAAGGCAGCCCAGTTCTCCTCTAAACCAAATGCTCCTCCACCATAACGCTGAGTAAAGACAATGAAGTCTAAGATCAGACATTTAAGCTGGTTTGTTTTTCAAAAATGAACACAGATAAAAGCCACCATTTGTGAGTTTCTGCCTCTGCCAGCAGCCTTTCCTTTTCAAATAACCAAATATTCCAATACTGAAAATCAAAGCCACATTTCTCATGGAGCAAATAACAAACGCAGCTTTCTTACAAATGGCAGATTCCAAGGGGTGGTGCTCCAGTCATCAACTGAAATGTAATAGTAAGATCGTTTGTGTGTCCCATTAGCTGCTTCTTTCTCTGTCCAGGGATCTAGAGTACTGTGACACCAAAGTCATTTAAAGCTCCTGCCAGCAGCTTTTGACCCCAAATCAGTAGCTCACTGTAGTCTATCACACTCACAAAGCTATAGGGTGTTTTACCAAAATATGCTGTACTGCTGACAAGGTCACCTATTTATTTTTAGAGGATCTAAAAGTCTGAAATCATTACACGGTACCTGGATGTTAGACACGGCATACATGAAGCACACTGTAGTATTAAAGGCGAAGAAGATAAGAGGAATACTTAAAATCAGAGCTTTGTCATGATGGATGTTGCAAGTCCAGATGGGAAAATGTGAAACTCTAATGCCAGATCAACTGGGAGGAACTGTCGTCACATCCTACCTGATAGTTTCTGTATTATACTTTGGAATACAGAATGTGTAATTTGTGTAATTTCTTCCCTCCTAGATCGTCCACGATCGACTGTAAATGGTATTATATCAAAGCAGAAACAACTCATCCATGAAGAGGCAGATCACGTGACGTTGCTGAGGTACAAAGTGGTAGAAGTGGCTAACGCTCAGCTAACTCCAAACCTCCTCTGGCAATAAAATCAACACACAAACTGTGCGCAGAGAGCTTTATGGCACAGATGTCCATGGCTAAGCAGCTCCTGAAGATGTAATGTGTAGGTCGACCAGGACTTCTGGTGATTTAGAGTACGCATTACATGTTTACAGAGGTTATCGTCACGTTACCTGTACACCATATCATAAACTTATGAAGACATTTAATCTGTCACTTACATTATCGGCATCGAAATAACCCTGATATTTAAAAATGAAATGCAGATATTGTATCAGTAGCA
>VOQK01003307.1:16998-27743 GCA_015052645.1 Benitochromis conjunctus | reverse complement strand
AAAAAAAAAAAAAGCAAGGTAAAAGGGCAAAAGATGGACTAGATAAATTCACTGTCGCCTCTCGCACACACCTCTCTCCTGTTGTTCATTTGTCTCAATTAGTGAGTGTCCATTCCGGTTGTACAGTCTGTAAATTTATCCCACCCAGCCATCCCTTTCCTTTACCTTTTCTATTTTTCCTCTCCCTGACTTTTTCTTTATTTTAGTTTTTATTTTCACGCTAACTGGCATCAGTTCCTCCCATTGCCTAAACACATTTACTGAGATATTCACAACACTGGAAAAAAGGTTAAAAAATATTCTAATTCCCTAATGAAGCGGAAACATCTTCTGTGTTTTCTCATTTTATGGCCTGTGACTTAATCGGAGATGTCAGTCAGCAGCTAAAATGAGAATCCAATAACTGCAGGAGTTTAAACTGGTGACACTGGTGCAAAAACAAATTGACACAGTCGACTACAACCAGAGTCGGTGTGCACAGTGACTGAGCTTTTAATGTCCCAGTGATATTTGCATTTCGAGTGTAAATGTAAAAAAGTAATGGCTGTCTCGAGCTCTGCGGCGCCTGCCGACTGCAGCCGTGACGCAGGGAGTGACCATTAAAACCATAAAATGAACGACTCGCTCCTCTGAATGGGCAGATCTTTATTTTTGTTATTTTTCATGCGATCCATTGTCAGTTTGTTGGCGATGGTGTTAAAATGTGCGCCTGAGCAATCGAGGAAAAACATTCCACTGCTCGTTCTCTCTCTCTCTCTCTCTCTCTGTCGCTCGTTTTTCTGTGTAATGAAAAACAGAAGCAGCAGCAGCTGGGTGGTCAACTGTTGTCCTTCACATCTCAGTGACCAGCTCGTACTGATCGCTGTGCGTTACTTCATGGAGGCTCGACCCAAGTGTCCCCGCATGTGCACGTATGTGCAGTGGGCTCCTATTGCCAAACCAGAACATTAATATGGTCTTTTAACAGATATAATTCAGAAAACATAACAAATAATAGGTCAGAGATAATTCAAAAGCAGCACTACTAGTAGTAGTAACGACCATTTAAACAGGCTCCTTAATGGCCTGTTCCCATACCAAACCAGTGATCCGACTGAAGGCCTCAGGGAGACACTTGCAGGCAGCATTTGCTGTTAAGACTCACTCATTTGTGGAGTGGCACACTCAGGGGAACTCCTGTTTTAAAGCACTTATTTGACTTATTTTGTATCAGAGGCAAGTATTATAACTTTTATTTCAATTATCTCTGGCTATTTTGTTTGGACGTATTCAGCTACACTGTAATTTATCACAGCAAGAAGGCCCTGAGTTCACTTCCACCATAAGGCCGGGGGGGGTCTTGTTCTCCCCGTGTTTGCGTGGGTCGTCTCCGGGTTCTCCGGCTTCCTCCCACAGTCCAAAGACATGCAGTTAGTGGGGATAGGTTAATTGGAAACTCTAAATTGCCCGTGAGTGTGAATGGTTGTCTGTGTCTATATGTTAGCCCTGTGACAGACTGGCGACCTGTCAGGGTGTACCCTGCCTCTCGCCCTAACACAGCTGGGATAGGCTCCAACCCCTGCCCCGCGCCCCTGAAAAGGATAAGCAGATTTTCATTCCCTGTCAGCTCTATAAAGAGTTTTGTTTCATCTCTTTAAATTTTTGTTTTTCTGCGTTTGTTTTAAAGCTTCATCTTTATTGATGTATCCAGAACTGCTCTTATCAGCATCACTTGAACCCACAGCAGGTTGCAAACTGCATATGACCTCTGCTGCACTAAACAGAAGGTAGGAAAATCTTCTAGTGAAAATATTTTCCAGCTCAATATTTTCCTCAAGTTCTGCTCAAGAGACGGAAAGATTTTTTTTGTGTGTGTTGAAATAACACAATAGAAACAACTTCCACTATTATCCCTATTTACTTGCTCTGTCAATAGAAAAGGTTTGTCAGCTTCAACTTTACAAATTGATAAAACGTACGTTTTGTGTCTTTGTTGGTTTGGATGCCCCCATATGGCCAAAAGGCTTGTTGTTGTAGATTTAAGATAGATAGTAAGCTACATAGACTACTTGGTTATGGTTACAGAATTTTAGTTTAGACTCGGGAAAAAGCTGTGTAAAATTTTAAAAAACTTCACAATGGCCGATACGCAAACTGCTGGTCTACTCACACACACAAAAATCCAAGCAAGTACCAGAAGTATACCAGCTGCCACTACTGCACTGGTAACTCCCTACAATATGTGTGCATCTGAACGCAAGCTGTCCTAAGCTACTTTCAGCTGCTCCCTCATTCCCAGGAGGTCACCACAGCATGTAGCTCTGCATATTTGATTTGGCAGATTTTTTATGCTGGATGCCCTTCCTGATGCAACCCCCAAGCGATTTGTGTGTCTTCCTGGAATTGAACTTGGAATCTCTTGCTTGTTAGATGAATATGTAAACCATTGTCCTAATAAAAGATACCATTTCTAGTTTTCACTTCGATTTTAAATGTACTTTAGTAATATTTCAATATTTCAAGATGTGCTATTCTTAGCTGTTTGGATCAACGATATCACTAGAAAGGACTTTACTCTGAAAAGCTAGCTTAAAATGGTCAAAAGATAAAGTTGGCTAAGGTAACAGTGCTTATCTACTATAGCTAATGTTAGCTAATGATGCTCAACAGAATAAACCTCAAGCGACCAAGCTGTTTTAAGATGTGAAATAACCAGGTGAGGTCATTTATAAGGTGTAATTTGTCAATTGTATTTTATGCAGGATTTTGTCTGTTTGTCTCACAGACCCTCTTATATTATATAATGTTAAAATGTTCTTAATTATGGCTATTATCCAATAAAGGAGTTTTGGCAACACAGTTCCAGCTGATCCTTATGCCAGTTTAAAGTTTGAAGGGAATTTACTGTCTGAAACTGCACTTGCCTCTGAAAGCTATCAAAAATATCATACTATACCCAGACACTGTATACTTTATAGTGTCTGGGTAACTGGGCTAGTTGTACCACCCAAAATATGTCCTAGAACACTGGATTTGTCAGAAGTGGCCAATAGGCCAGTGTGAGGTTGGACCCAAAAGCAGACTCAACGCACGAGGAATTCAAACTTAAACTGATTTTAGACACTGAGGAAACTTCACAGGGACAGGGACTGCAACAGGAAGAGAGAGGTATTATTTCCTGCACCGATGGCTACAGGTGAGTTGTATGACAAGGTAGATTGAAAGGAGAAGCTATCGAGAGGGGGGTGATTCTCTGGGGAAACACGGCGAAGTGAGCGGCGGGCAAAACGGGAAAGTCCAGATACAATTTCCAGGAGAAGTGGATGATTGCGGTGAGCAGGAGGGCAGGCAGGTTAGTTTTCCGATTACTGCAGGTGGTGCAGCGGTGGCTGGGAGGAAGATGCAGGCTGGCAAGAAACAGGAGCGAAGGACCGGAGACAGAGGGAATCCAGGAAGGCACGGAGGTAAGTGGAGAATAAACTGGAGGTGCGGGCAACTGGAGAAATGAGAGCACGAGATTACACACAAGGAAATAATTGAACTAGCTAAGCATGAAGGCCGATTTTCCGCTATGGTTTAGCTAACGATCTCGCGGAGAGTAAAGGTTTTCACCAGTCCTGAAGACCGCCGCGCTGATTGCTGGTGATGAGCTGCAGGTGCATGGAGACTGCCTCTCTCCACATGTCTGGAATCAAAGCTCCAGACAGGAAAACAGCATCACAGCCGAATCACCGACACCCCGGATCATGACAGAATTTGACCATTAACTGCCTTTCAGCTCGGCTATGTTATCAAGCTGCGTGCACTTCGAGATGTCAGTGAATCTTGTTCTAGCAAAGGTTCATTACAAAGTTCACTGCATCACATCACGCTCCTCGTGTACATTAAGAGCCAATAATAAGGTTTTTATTGTCCTTTAAACAGCTTTTCATCTTTAAGTGTCTTCATTAAAAATATAGCACAAATCGCATTAAAAAACTAAAACTGATGGGTAGAAACAGACTTTATGATTGTAGGAAGACTGAATACATGCGAACATGGGCATTGTAAATGCTTTTAAGAGATTTTCATTCATCATGCAATACCATTAGCGAGGTGTCAGGTCACAATCAAATGATTCTGCACCATGACAACAGCATCCATGCAGCTAGAGCAGTGTAGACCTAAGAGCAACGAGTCCTGCCACTGTCTATGGTCTTACATTTGGAGTAGCCTGAAAAGCTGAGCAAGTAGGTGAACAGGAGGTGTTAGAGAGGTATTATAAAGCATCCATCCAGTCATCCTTCTCAGGGTTGCGGGGGGCTGGATCCCAGGTATCATAGGACGAGAGGCAGGGTATGCCCTGGACGACCTGTCGCACGGCTTTTGCTGTTTAATCATATTTATATATATTTAATGACCAAATCACCTCTCATTTTCCTTTCATTGCCTTGGGGTTTTTTTTTTTTTTTCCACACATGAAATAGGTCTAAAGAACTTGACCACAGTGTGTTTATACATTCCTGTGAAAGATGGATCCTCTCGGAGAACTTGGCAGCTCAGGGAGACTGATTTAATCTGTGCACCACGGGGGTTCCCTGATTGGTTAGTCCCTGGGGAGCTTTGTCCAATGGAGACATGAAAGGTCAGGTTGAAACATAAAAGTACTTGGTTGTCACATTTGATAGTGTGACAACCAACCAAGGCATCGGTTTCACACTACGAGCATGGGCCTAACTCAAAAGCATACGCATAGCCTTCCCTCTGCGGGGAACCACGCTGACAGTGAGCATGAAATATTAATGACCAATATCGCGCTTTACACACATGCAAAACAATAAAATGATCTTTGCTGGAGGGACTACAGTGGTGTGTCAAGGGGAAAAATGCATCGAGAAGAATGTGAATAATCCACAGGGGGGAAACACCCCCTGTACATAAACACACTCCTTTCCCCATAGGAAACTAATAGAGACATTCAACTTCGCTGTGGGCCTGAAGGGCCAATTATGTTTATCTGATTTACATCTATATCATGGCCAGAAAAAATGAAACCTGATGGAAATGTTAGCATTAGATCCACAGGATAAACACAGTGATAACACTGATATAGCTTAATTTTTAAAACCCAGATGACAAGCAACATATAGGGAGGAGTTCTTTTCTAGCTGGTCTACAGTTAAAGATACAAAGCAGAAAAACAACCTACAATCTCCATCTACCGATTTTAATGGGATCATTGTCTTGTTGTATTTGTTCAGTCTTTTTCTAACTTTACTGTTATAGTGTAGTGGATTAGACATTTGCTTATCAAGCAAAAGATCCCTGGCTCAATCCCGAGAGGACACACAAATCTGTCGGGGTTGTGTAAGGAAGGCTTAAAAATCTACCAAATCAAACATGGAGTTGCGTGTTGTGGCGAGCACTTATGAACAGGAGAGTGTGAGATGTGGCTTTTGGAGTTTTGAAAGTTTCTCTGAGCACTGCAAGATCTGACCTTAAGGTGAATTTTCTGAGACGTCCACTCTTGGAAAGATTGTGGCGTTGTGTTAACACCAGTGTCAGGTGTAACACATTCCAAGTAACGTGTTAGTGTCACATTGTGTTTTTCAGTAACACAGTAATGTAACATGTTATTGTACTAAATTCAGTAATTGCACTATAGTTACAAATACATCATTGGTTGTATTACAAAAGTAATTTGTGATGGTAAAATGGACAAAAACAACTGCATTACCGTAGATCTTCCTTTAGTAGCCCGGGCGTTTATTAAAAAAAATTATCCGACCGGCACGGCGTTTAAAAGAGACTGGTGGTTGTTGGAGACCGGCTCTTATTCCCTTCTCAGACGGAATTGTCGCGGAAGTGAGAGGGAAAGAGGACCCAGGCGCGGTTTTTAGACTGAGGTTAAAAGACAGTGCGTTTACTTACAGTGCTCCAAAATGAATTCCAACAGTTCACAAATAATGCAGTTCCCAGTTGTGCTCCTCCTTTGCTCCCGAGTGTCTCCTTGTCTGTGGTACCCCAGTGCACGAGTGGTGCTCCCCGAAACTTCTCTCCGCCCGACTCTCCTCTAGAGGAAGTAAAATCACAGTTAGCAGGTTCGCTAGCTGACAGTTCCAGTTCAGTGTAATAATCCCACTTTGATGGTCGCTGCATCCAGTTTAAATGCCGCTGGTTGTAGATGACGGTTGATTGGAAACAGCTAGCCGAGTGATGAGATGCGGGAGGCCGACGACAGCACAGGGTTTTTTTTTTCTTTTTGAGCAACATTCCAGTCACACTCCATACAAGTTGGTGGCGGTAATGCACCATTCAGTTGTTTGCCAACCGGCAATAAAATTTAAAAAGGAGAAGAAGAAGACAGCGCGGAGGGACTTCTAGGTCGAAGGTCGCCCGGCTTCTATTGGAGACCGGCGTCTATTTGCGTGACGTGTTTTTAAACCAGCGTTTATTAGAAACCGGCGTTTAAAAGAGACAGGCTACTAATGGGAGATATACGGTATACTGCTAAATCGGCTTTTTGCAAGCATTACACAGAGCTGGCATTTCTGCTAACACAGAGCTAGTGAAAAAACAAGTGTGATATTATAGCTGAGCATATGCTGATCTCAGCCCAGCCATAGCCTGGACATCAACAGGTAAGAAAAGCAGTGATGAGCAGGCACGCTTCGATCTCTACCTGCACATGTGTCTGAAGTAGAGTTAAAGTGGCGATCGCTTTAAAGTCTCTATTTGTTGGGTAAAAAAATTAAAAGATTGTGCGTCCTTACGAGGATAGCGATTTGTGTCAGTGCATTTTTGGGTCATGTTAATGTGAAAGTAGCGTAACGAGTTAATTTCTCAGACGAGTAACTACATATCATACTGCGTTACTTTTAAGAAAAGGATTGAGTAATGTGTAACACTTTACTTTTTTTGAATAACAACCACAAAGCTGGTTAACACACCTAAATGCTCCAACAAGGAACAAACAGTCTATTTCAAATAAAGTGCTTGAGTGAAGACGCGCTGTCGTTGTGATATTTTCACCTGTTAAAATCTCAAACAGCTTTTGATATCGTTTTAACAACAGTTGGTTACAAGAAACGACCAAAAATGTGTTCATTCTCCTTATGTTTTAGGCCTTCATTTCATTGTAATTTCCCACTTGTAATGACTATACTGTACTGTTTAACAGTGAAGAGATTACATTATGCATTATACATTATGCTGCAATATAGTAGCAGTGTAGCAGCAGTGTAATTGTGGCAGGAGAAACCATCAGGGGCTAGATGTATAAACATTGTTCACATGGTTTTTGTGAACATGCGTCTTTCCCACGTGTAATCTAGTATTAATAAAGAATAAATGTGGAGTGAGAATTTGCTAACCTCAGGCATGCTTCAGCCCGTGCATACATTTATTTTACAGTAAATCAAGCCTCATACAGTTATGTGGAGCTATAAAATAAGGCAAAGCAGAACTTTACATTTCACAGAGCTGGCATTCCTTGTTATTGTTCTCATCTTTCTGTTAACACACAGACTAATATAAATATGTATCATTCATGAAACGCCTCTTACTATTTTTGGTGGCGATAACTCTTGGTGTTTGTACTACAACAGTTCCTTTCTTACCGCTGCCAGGGTTGCAGGGTTTTCCGTGTCAGGTTTTCACTGAAATCTGAATTTTATGTAGATGACAAATTCTGGAAATGTGTAAATCAGTCAATAACAAGATGGGAGTGTAGATAATACTTTTGCATGTGTGTATATTTTAAGGTTTAAAACCAATAAAATGTAATTTCTATATTATTCTATATTACCGTCACAATTTGCCCGTCGTTTTGACAGACTCACAGTGACTGTTTTAATTATCAGACCTAATGTCACCCATTTACTTCCTTTAATATGTTGATTCAACTCACATCAATTTGTTTAAAATTTTATTGAAATGTGTTATATTAGATGGCAGCTAGATTATAGAGAAGCTGATTTCAGCAGATGTCCCCTAATCTAAATCAGCAAACATTTATACAGTAAATTGAGACTGTATTAAACGTTTTATTTACCAGCGCAGCAATTTCTATTTGAGTGAAGTCATTTTTCTGAAGACTTTTAGTTTTTAGAGCTTTTGCCATAAAATGCTGTGCTTCTAGCGTTGGCCTCAATCTCCTAATGCAAGTGTTTTGCACTTTGAACAGAAGAAAAAAGGAGCGTCTCTTATGTCAGTGTCTGGATGTTGTGAAAAGTCAGCAAATACAATTGTAAATACTCCAAAAATATAAATTTGCAGGTGACACAAGAAAAGAAAAAAAAAGCACTGAAAAAATAACATTTTTTCCCCGTTATTTCCATTAAATACCCATTAGCGCATCTTTGGCTTCATATTGACACCACGACTACCACAGAGCATGTCAACAGTTGACTTCAATAAGAATTTGTTGGTGTCCACTCACTGAGCAGCCACACACTTGATGATGCAATCAATACACATAGCCTGATCCAAGAAGGAATAGTGCAGTGATGGGATTTTTTGATTTTTTTTTTAATTGCGATGGTCCTTCCTTCGCTTTTACAGCGCACAAGATAAAATGAGCCTCCGGCAGCCTTCTCTCTGGCTCATTTCGTTGCTTTCCCTCATTCTCCTTTTCTCCCGTCCTCCCAGTTCTAATCCCTGTTATCTATTTGATTGACCAAACCCTTTAATCACATAGCTATCTCGAGGATGGAAATGGCAGTGGCTAGATAATTAGCTGCTAGATAATGGATGCCTTTTTTTCAGCTATCCTCTCCTCCCTCGTTCACTGGTCATCCTGGAACAAGTTTATAGTTAATTGACTATTCATCACAAGCCATCTGATGCTTGCCGAGAGTTGCTTTCGCCAACATTCTCCACTTTTACCTCCCTGAATACAGATACCCAGGCACACAAAGCAAGCACATTCACAGGGAGTATGCACAAATGCATGATTGTACACACAAGTAGAAACACAGAAACGGACACGTCGAGCTGTATTAGATTGAGCATTCCCCTGTAGGCCAGCTCATCTACATTCATACTGAAGCTAGCTAGTGATTTAGCCTGTTTAGAGCTGTGATGAGGTGAAATTAAATCAAACACATGTGTATGGCAAAGCACAGATTTTGTGACCTTCAAATACTCAAAGTAAGCTCACAAAACTTGCAGACGTTGAAGGTAATGTTTCTGTAAAGATTTGTGCATTTTGCATGGAAGAAAATTTGATAATTATATACTGTATAAAAATGACCAGGAACAATGAACTCACTGCAAATACTGTGTAATTAGCGATATACTGACTTATGAAAATTCACACAGGTCAGTTGGATTGGTCAGGTATTGATACGAATCCCTAAGAGAAGAATTTTCTTGTATATTTTTTCCAGTGTTTGTGCAGTTTTATGTTTGTATGATTAGCTTAATATTATAAACAAAAACAAACAAACAGCTTTGCTTTTTCATCAAAGTGCTGTATACTGCAAGGTAAAGACTTTATAGGATTTAGAAGACAATGTGCTATGAGCAAGCACTTGGTGACAGTGGGGAGGAAAAACTCCCTTTATGCAGGAAGAAACCAGAACTTGGCTCAGGGAGGAGCAGCCATCAGACATGACCTGTAAAAATGCATGACAGGTTATAGAAGAAGGAAAATATCACATCGGCACATGTAAGTATATGTCTGGAGCCTAGCTTTGGCACGTGCTTGAGGTGGTATAATTAGTATTTTTTTCTATTGTAACATAGCATGGTATAATTGGTTTCAAACCATTTTGTGTGGGTACAGCTGATACAATAGGTAAGCTGGTTAAAAATCTGTAACTTCTCAGTTCTGAGATGTTTTTTGATCATCTCCTTTATCAGACACAATCCAGCATGTAAAAGAGGTGTAGTAGATCCATACACATGGAGAAAACCCAGCTACTCCCACATTCCTTTGGTGTGTGTAAAAATACTCCTACGTGGCTGCACCTGCTGCTTCTCACCACATGCATTCCTCACATTTCAGGAATGATTTTGGAGTCTATATCATAGCCTTAAATTATAAATCTGCAAGAAGAGTGAAAATCAATTATTTAGGGATGTACTGTAAATTCCTGTAGCATTAAGCCCCCTGAAATAGGCCTGGCAATGCCAGTGGGCTACAAGAAAGTGTTTTCTCATCACGGGGCCAAAGTGTCACTATGAGATCCTTCATCAAGAACCTGCAGTTTTTGCCATCAGGCAAAACAGAAGGACATTCACATTTTTCCCCAATTAAAGGGAGAGACTCTGTGGAAAGCCACGGGATAAATTGCCTCCTAATCGGGCAGGTGGGCTGTGAGGACTCTGGGCGTCAGAAGGCTTTAGATCATTCCATTTATTACCAAGTTGATTTAATCAGCACTGCCCGCTGATTTGATGAATTGCTCTAATAAGCCGCTTGGTGAATTGTTAATCTTTGGGGCAAGACACGGCATTCAAAACGTCTTTTAATACTGCCAACATGGATAAATAATTGTGAGAATTAAATCTGAAAGGAACTTATGGAACTAGGGAACTAGAAAGCAGAAGGAACAAGTGTGAGTTAGTTACGCTTACTGGTTAGTACTAGTTAGACATGGAAGTGAACAATCAGTCCATGAGTTTAATTCAAAAGTAAGAGGGAAAAAAAGGTTTAATCTCTGCTGAGATCAAACAAGGCATGTACTATTTATATATATATATATATATATATATATATATATATATATATATATATTTATTAATTTTTTTTTTTGTTTTTAAAAAATAAAAAAAATATAATA
>VOQK01003307.1:0-10711 GCA_015052645.1 Benitochromis conjunctus | reverse complement strand
TCTACTAGTTCATGAGGGCAAGTCATTGAGTTTTAAGAGGGCTATATCCATTCAACCTTCAGCGAGCTCTTCCTCAGCCAGCACCACAGGGCGTAAAAAAAAAAAGAAATAATTAATAATAAGTAAGTAATAATTCATTAATTATCTAAAACATTACACAATTATAAAGCCTAATGAGATTATACATATAATTACTGTCTATTATGATTGGCATGATTATGGTCCATTATGATTATGGTCTGTGGAGATGTGGCATGACGACACTCATTTGAGGGACTCTGAATGTTTTCAATTACTTTATTTATACCTCGATCCACTGCCTGTATATGCGGAGACGGGCAAAGGCAACCGTTGCTTATTTGGCCCCACCTGAGAGATCCCACCAAGCTAAAAACACGCAATTAATAAATTTACATATTAATTAAAGCAGCATAAATGGATTGACGGACACCTCAGCCAATATAGGGGGCTTGGATGTTAGGAAGCACATCAAGCGAGCTGTGGAAATTGTGCTCTTCTTCACTCCCATGTGTACACAGCATCATTCAACATGAACAGCAAGAGTGGTTACCACCTACTGTGATAGCAGCGACGAATGAAAGAAAACTCTCTGAACACACAGGGCGACATGGCTGTCGTCTGTAAAACCTGCAGACGAGGACAGAAAATATAAGAGGTCGGAAGAGGGGGGGGAGAAAAAGCGAGTGGTTGAACACGTGGCGAGCTGAAAAATGAACAAGCCAGAGTCACAACAGCGTGAACCCAGAGGAAGTTATGGGAGCGGCAGGCAGATCAGCAGCTTTCCCCCTGTGGCAGATTACACAGAATACACACAATGAGAGACAGGAATATGGCAGCGGCTCACTTTTTCTTCCCTAATTATCAGACGCCATATTGGCTCTCTTCAGGAAGAGAGAAGGTAATTTTGTTTCTGAGTCCTTTTGGGAAATTAATTCATTTTACTAAAGTGACTTGGTAATTACAGTGACATCAAGGTTAATTGCCAAATCTGTATTGCTTTGGTGCCGTCAACGTCAAAGAAATCTGTTCTCTAAACATTCACCAGTAGACAACAGACCACATAAGAAACACAGACATGGACGAGCACATGCCCCAGTTGGGGTGTTTGTCCTTTGTGTGTGCGTGTGTGGACAAGAGATTTCAGTAGCGCAAGAGCAAACAGACAAAGACATACACATTCAATCACCGAAAGAAAAAAAAAAACTTATTATGAAGGTTTAAAGACGTTTTGTGGCTGGAATGAAACCGTAAACAAAAGGTCAAAAAACTGAATAATACCGTTTAAAACCCATTTTTAGATATTAGCGCATATGTGATGGGCCGCGTCCGTTATCGCTTTAAAGAAGCGTTTGTATTAGTAATGAATCCTTTATCAGCTGATTACAAGCCGCTCTCCGATGAGAAGCTTTGTCCGCGGCTTACCGTTTGCTGACGTCGGCCATAAATTCGCAGCGGAAAAGTTTATTAGCAAAACAAGGCAAAGTCATCAGGGTGAAACCTCTGTAATCAGTATTACAAAGTAGAATTCATTTCTTCTCCAGAGACCGAATCAACAATAAAAGATCGTCCTCATTAACGGGCCAGAATAAGGTGCCAACCGTGGCTGTTATGAAATATGTTTATTGAAAGTTGTGCGAAGAAACCCCAAAGTACAGCGGGCTCCACAAATGTAAGTGCTGATTTGCAATCTTCTTCTTACCCTTTTTATCCTTGAATAATTTGAAGGAGGTTTATTTTGTCTAATGCCAGTGCCCCTGTGCTACAGCATCCTCATCTACGTACACTTTGATGTCGCCTTTAATGTTGTGTGGAGGTTCTCTGGCTTGTTTCTCTTCTCGCCGAGCCCGTTGAAGAGTTTCGCTCTCAGCTCTGGCATCAGCGCGTGAATCGTGTAATATAAAAGTAAAAACAAATCTATGACTTTATCTTCATGTGTGTTTTTTTTTCAGGCACACTGCAATATGAGCGGAAATCCCAGGATTTTTATTTTTATGTCTATATGCCACAAATTCTAAAAAAGCATCGCGTACAATTAAGCGTGATTTATCTAAATGGATGTGCTCATGACGTGCTTTTTACAGTTTTTAAGAGCTCTTCAAATCAGACAGTAGGAACAGAGTGCACTGGTACACGGGGTGCCAAGACATCACTTGAAATGTGCTGAGTCTCATGGAAGCCTATCGCAGTTCATATAGCAGATCCTGCAGTCAACATCCGCCCCCATTCGCTGTGGCTCGTGCTTGTGCATATCCCTTTGCCATTTTGACAACAGGTGCTGCATCAGCCAGAAAGGATGTTCCTGGATGTTGTGTGAATCCCTTAGGCATCGTTCTCCTGGTGCCGGGTACAGCTGCCAACAAGCAGTCTTACAAAGAATATATTGACCAGACAACAACGCACAAGATTCTGCTGTGTTTGTCTATAAAAATAAATTAAAAAAGACAACAATGCCAAGAAATTTAGGAGGAGTCAGTGAACAGGTAGGATGATGTCTGTATTTATGGTAAGGCTGATTTGGGATCCTGTAAATATGTTGTAAAATCAGTAAATCTGTTAGAAGTTAATGGCACATGGATTCAACTTGGACAGCTAACACGCAGACAGTCGTTAATTATTATTATTTTAAGATAGCAGAAATTCTGTTGATGATTATATAATAAGTGCCGTATTCTGCCTCTAGATAGTATTTACTTTTAAGGTAATAGTATTGTATTTTCTATATATTTGTTTTTTTCTATTTTTTTCCAGTTTTTATTTAAAAATAGTCTTATCAGAATTCATTCGAAACTTTTCAAGCTGTCATGTTTACAGACAGTAACCGAACATGCAGACATGCATATAAGCGCTACTAAAAATAGAACCTCCTCGGCGGAGGTAATAAAGAATGACAACCTTGGAGGCTGGCTGTCATTTAGTATTTTTGACTCCTAAACAAAGCATCAGTTCAAAAAAAAAGAAAAAAAAACATTAGCACATGTTCTTATCTTTATCTTTAACTACTATCAAGTCCGCTGAATTAGTTATACTTTCCAGTTTTAAACTAATGCACAGCCAACAATCGCTGGATTGCAGGAAACTTACAAACGTATACAACATTATTAAACTCTGATAGCACTTTAAAAGACTTTTTTTTTTTACATTTATATATATGCTCAATGGAAACAGTCAGGGATAATAATTTGCTCAGACAGTTACACTTCATTCTGAAAAACAGGATGTGTATCATTTCCCATGTGTTCAGATCTGTCTGCACTATGATCCGATGAAGATCATGAATTTAACACAACGTGCAGTAATTGGGCATTAAGGGCTTTCAAGTACCGTAATTTGCTGCCACGAGCTTTGTGTGACAGCCACTGCTGATGGTGGACAAGAACAGCAGTGACTTAGAGCAGGTTATTTTGGTCTGATCAGCCCACAGTATCTCTGGAAGAAAGGGTATAGACTGATAACATGACTGTGTTTTTATAATACACTACTTGTCTACATGTCTACTATAGTCTTTTTCTTTTTGGATGGAAAACCATATTGATTTTACTCTGCTGTAGATAATAATAAGGGAAAGATTGATGCCAGGTCTTCTGCAAAAAACAATTAGTTGTGTCGCGAATACTTAACCCAGCCATTTTCAGCTCTTGTGCAACTCTTAACCAATCAGAGGACAGCTCAAGGCCAGTTGATGCTTGATCAATGATGGGTCTTGATTTGCTCATTAGGCCCAGATGTGAAGTCTAATTAGGCTCACCAGTTTCAATTGCTGCAGTATCAAAACACACACACAACACACGCAAATCCGATGCCACCAGCACCAGCTGCCCCCCTCCCCCCCAAGAAAAACCCTAGCTTCCTGAGTGATCAATGTCTCTGTCATCCAGGGCTGTGTCCGGGGCGCCAGGCAGGGCCGGTGAGCGGCTGTGGCCAGACCTGGGGCTGACATTAGCGGACACAGGGTGAATGATGTCAGGCTGCTGCTCCCGGGGGGGCAGCAGAGCAGGGGATCTGGCTCAGTCCAAAGCACCAGGCTCCGAGAAAGGTCACCGCTCAGCCTAGTTTGATTAATAAGACAAGAAGCTGAGTGTCCCCAGTGCCATTATCAATATCCGTGGCCACCAGCCACCCCAACTGCATATGTAGTAGGAGTCACACACGCCTGCGCGGGAAGGAAGCTAAAAAAGACGGGACGCAGTGACTCGGATGCACAAACATAGTTAAGTCTTACTGGCGTGTGGTGGTTTTAGTCCCATTTGCTTGTTAATGCGAGAGGTCAGCTATCAGTTAGATCATATTTATTCACAACAGCAGCTCTGACTCAACCTGATTCTGGTAACGACTCGCAGCGAACAAATCCGAGAGGTGAAAGTCTGGGTCTGAAATGTCAGCACAGCCTCGGCGACAAACATGACATTTAAACAGACATCTGTTTCGCTGTTCCGCTTCCCCACCAACCAAAAATATTTATCCTTACCCCAGTTATCCCATGTAAATCAGGGAACGGAACAAATTCCCACTTGAGAACTATGAGAAAAGACTGCAAGTCATTAAAAAAAAAGTCCCGAATCCCTATTTCCAAGCCGCGTGCTGGATCTCCCTGAGCTCGGAGTCGAAACAAACTGATTTGGGCATCAAAGGAATGTGAAAGAAATTTAAAGTTTACAAAGAAAGAAAGAAACTCTCCTTTGCAGCACGAACAGTTACGCGAGCGTCTCTTTCCGGCCTCCGTCCTCTTATATTAAGCTTTCGGTTAAAGCCGTCGGCACCAACGAGCAAATCCTGCTTCCTTAAATCAATTAGTGCCTGCATGTTGAGTGTAACTAATAGCCCCGCTGAATCCTAGATTAAATATGCTAGATACAAGCTGAGTATGAAGCGGGATAGTTAAGATAATTAAGACTGATAAATCCTTGAGAGGCGAAAGAGAGGAGGGAGGGCAGAATCTGAATACAGGAAATGTGAGTGAGAAAAGCAAAGACAGCTTGAGAATGACACGGGGAGGTGAAGATGGGACGGTTTAATGGGATGAGAGGCCAAAGGAGCAGGGTAAAAAAAAAAATTAAATATAAAAAAACGATGTGTGAATGTGAGGCGGAGAGCCAGTGATGGAGCGGGAGTTGTTTTCAACCTCGCCTCAAGCTGCCCAGATGGCAGGAGCTCGTCTTCATCTAGCCCTCGGTGCATTTGGCAGCAGATACTCTTTACTGCTGGCTACTGTACATCTCTCTCTGTCTTCTCTCTCTCTACCATATTAGCACAGGGCGTAAAAGATTACTCCGCATTTTCGCACTCCACGCGCTCTTCAGTGTTTAACCCCCTGACCTCCGTCTCAGTCTTCTTTTGCATCCAGATGTACAGCATGGCGCGCTGCATTCGGGGTCTTCTCGGACGCTTTGCAAATCAACCTGAGAGTTTACTCGCACATGCATTTGCAATCAACAGCAGCGTCAAGCTATGCAGGCTTAAGCCGAGAGGCTGTAACATGGTGATGGTTTAACGTGAAAGTGTTGTTACGTGCATGCAGCCTTTAATTTTTAAAGACGGAGAAATGAAATATGAATTCCTGTTTCCACCAGCTCCTCTCTCGCTGTGTTAAATGTTCATCTTTCATTACGTCAGTTATATATGTTGAAAATAGCATTTCACAGACACACACACACACGCGCGTGCATATGTGAACCGAAATCTCTTCCTGTAAAATATCACACATACAAAAGCCTAAATATGCACACCTAAATTTCACACTTTATGGGTCTGTAAACTAATATTAGTATCCAGTTAATTCCAGTTAAACCTGTTTTGAAAGAACCTACTTAAACAATTCTGATTGGTGGTTAAGTGGAGGCAGGAATGTCTTTTAGAATAAAGCAGGATTTAACAAAGAATTATTCACAGATGACTGAAATTTAAGGTGTTCGCAGCAGAACTTTGTCCTTAGACTATAATCATCGACTGTACATACGAGTATTGTGACCGCTATGACGCCACAGTGTAGTCCCATCTTCAAGTCCCATCTTGATCATTTTGGTTCCTGCCATCCTGGTGGATGTGACGGCGGTGGATCTGACTGAGAAACCCACAAACTCACCTGAGAAACCCCGTTTTGACCGCAGCAGCAGCCATAAAGAATCTATGCAATTAATGTCATGTTTTGTTTAGTTAAGACCATAAGAAACACAGATCAAAACCTCTACTTTGATAACTACCACACAGGTTTAGGGACCAGTCCTCTGCACACTTAGCAACCTTCCATTGTGAAACACACATTTTTCCCGACTGGTTAGCAGGAGGTTGGCAGCTGCTTTCAGGTGAAATTAGTTTCCAAGAGGGTGCCGCACCAAAAGCCTCCTTTGGGTACTAGCTGATTGCAGTGGTTGCCTGTCGTTTGCATGGAAGATGCCAACTTGTCTGTAAAAACTTGTCATTTACTCTCCAAGGCAGTGAAATAAAAAAAAGTCAAAGTAAAAATTTTGCCACACCTCTGCAACTAACACATTTAAAAAGATGCAGTTTTTACTTTGAAGACAAACTGTTTGCGTTACAGTTGTCATCACTACTTGGCGAGCGTTTAGCGAGTGTAGAGACGCGTCTGCATCTCTTTAACTGACACCCACAACAACCTGCTAGTGACCAAAGAAATTGCAAGGCTTGACATCCAAATGGTTGCCAACCGCTAAACGAACATTTTTCAAACCAATGGTTTCCAGGTATTTGTTGACGTATCAGTAGGCCTGTGTGCCTGAGGTCTTAGGTGACAGATTTCCTACATATTCTGTTTCACTGGAACGTAACGTTAAAGGTACACCGCCACTATTAAAACATGCATAACAGCAAATGAAATCATCATTCATCTAAAACAGCAATCAGTGTTAATAATTACTTGTCTAAAGCAGTTAATTGGCTCAACAGTAAAGAGTGCCAAAAACAGATTGCAGTATATCTTCACGCATAGTTGGATTCACACACGACAACCTGACGAGGGCTGTCTTTTCTGTCTAGCTAATAAAAGCCTCAGGAGCTCTCCATCACGGTGAGAGATGCTTTATATTTTACTCTGTCACCGCAGACAGAAACGGGCCTCTGATTTAGTGCGAGTCGCACAACAATGATTTTTATTAGAGGGGTAAATATTAGTGTTTGGAGAGGGAGAGGGAGACGTGCGGCGTTAACTCTGAGTAGACAGCGCTAAGATCAACTAAGGGATGTTGAATTTCACTCTTAAGTCACTTCTCGCAGTGTAATCAATTGTTCCCATCAATAGCTTTGTACTATTGGACTGTCTCTTTGTTTTAATGAGATAACAACAAATACAGGTACTTCCTGACTTTTACAACTTAAAAATCAAAACTTTGTAAGTTGTAAGTCTTTATAGAAACACTCACTCAGAACCCTTGAGATTAATCAGTGAAAATGTTAACCGATGCATATCGTTAATGTGCAGAGGCAGAGGTGGACATATGCATACGCCGATTGCTCATTATTCCCACCATGGCATTACAACAAAGAAACGGTGTAAATGTATGCAAGCTCACTGAACATTTCACACGGAGGTTGTAGAACATGCCGGATCCACTGGAAACGGCTCGGTGAAGCCTCTGAAGCGGCACAGCGGGATATGAGAGTGACTCCGTGGCTAAGCGGCACATCATATTTTATAGGACATATCCTCATCTCCCATGGGTTTCCCCGGCTCGTGCCATAGCCATCAGCTGTCAGCCGGGCAGCCTGACAGCCAGACCGCAACAAGACAAGCAGAGCTAGAAAGTGCTACAGTAAACTCAGAATGATGAAAATAGCTCGAGGCCTTTTCAACTGGAATTTAGCATGACACGTAAGCGAGACTCTTTCCATCTTTAGAGCAAACTGAAGAGCAGAACAGGGGTTTAACGCTAATATCTAGAGCCTTATCCTTATTTATTACACCGTGTCACCAGCAACCAGCCACCACGCACGCTTCAGTGACTGTGCATCACAAAGGTGAGGGGTTTTCCAAATGACATCCTCATGAGTGCCCTCCCACTCGTTCTCTCGTCCCTCCTCCACGGCAAATAAAGCACCGTTTCCCTTCTCAACGACTGCCGTGACGGCTTGAGATTAGCCTAGATAAATATAAAGAACGACACTTAGTACATGGCTCATTGGCGTGGCAGATGACAGTTATTACATGCAGCGGGTTAAGAGGAGAAATCCCTAGAAGCAAGCGGGGAGAAGTGGCAAAGGCAGATGGATGATAACAGTAGAGCAGATGTGGGTTTTTTCATTCTTTTCATAAAGGATGAATAATAAACCTTTAAAAAAAATCTGTAAAAAATGTGGCAATTTAAAAAAAAAGGCGCAATTTCTGTTATCTTCTCAGTAAGAGAATTAAAATATTTCTGTCTGTCTCACGCTGCTTCTCATCTGTTTGCAATACAAATCGGTAAAGATGGTACGGTGACAGAAAACCAGGAGGAAACGCTTCAGTGTATAAAAACGAGCCGCGCAGTGATTTGCTGTGACAATATGCATTTGAGAATTTCTGCTTGAAATGGATGTTTTGCTTTTACCTAATGCAGGGCAGGGAAGACACAAATTCAAAGGCAGCGAGGCTGTGGAAAATAACTATGTTTCGGGGTGAATCACTGGATACATTTTAGTCAGACGGGGTTTCGACAGTGCAGAGCCAGGCTGTGGGCTGAGAGGGGGATGGAGACTGTCTCAAGGGGTTGCCATTGGGTCTAGGTTTTTCTCATAAACGGCCTCCTTTTGCACACTCTCAGAATGCGTTGCCTAGCATGTGTATCTGTAAGTGCGATATGTCTAATAGCTGGAATTTGATATGCAGCCCTAGGAGATCTTATCAGAATAATCCTTTGCTGGTCAGGCATTGTCAACCAGGTTAAAGATATGAGGGCTGGGCTTTTTTTTCCTCTTAGAGACAAGTTGGCAAGAAAGTAGCGCCAACCTTGGCATTCTTTTTATTTGATAATTAACTCTCAATTGGCTGCAGCTGTGGTGCTGCAATCAAGCTGAGGGCTGTCAGGTGCGTCCCCGCTCTGTCCTCAATTAAATGTTTCACAATATACTTAGGACATGTGAAAGACAATTAGGAAGAATTTAAAGTGAAATTTGTGGTCAAAAACAGACTACACTGGGACGTGTGTGTGTGTGCTGTAAAGTGGGAATATTTACTCTCTGTGTGACCCATTCCCCTTCCACCACATGCCAAAAGGAACCTAACGGATTAAGATCTGGTGACTGTGGAGTCCACCGGATCAGAGTGTCATGTTCACAAAACCAATTTGGGAGGATTTAAGGTAGACTGTAGCATTTAAACACTGTGAATGTTAGTACCAAAAGACTCAACGTGTGTCTAGAAAATATCCCTCACGCCACTACAACGCCAGTGGTGTGATGTTTGTCCTAAAATCAAACCCTACCATCTGAATGTCACAATAGAAATCAAGACTAAACCAAGCAATGTTTTTCCAATCCTCTATTGTCCAATTCTGTTGACCCTATGCAAACTGTAGCTCTTTTTCTGTTCTTATCGGTCACTAATAACACCCGGTGTGCTCTTCTGCTGCTTAAAGACTTGATGTGTCATCAGAGATGCTCTTCTACATGCCTTCATTGTAACAAGTGGTTATTGAGTTACTGCTGCCTTCCTATTAGCTCAAAGCAGTCAGGCTATTCTGACCTCTGCCATCAACAATGCTTTTTTGCAGTTCAGATTTAATGTTTACATTCTGTCCACTGTGAAACATCATCATTAAACAGAGGTGGTGGGCACCTAAAATGCAGTCCTGACATCCTTTCCCAAGCGCTTCAGCAACCACTCACACCTTCACTCAAGTGACCTCATTTGGTCACATGATAGCGTGGGGCAACATCTTAAAGTGGTTTCACCCTTAACCCCTGGTCACGGTAATGACCCACACCTTTTTTGACACCTTGGCTCATGATCAGTAGTGGGTCAATGATCGCCTCCAAAGGGGACAACCCCCACTCGGGGTTAAATACCTGGGCCCTTTCCCCTTTTGCATTTAGAACTGATGAAGTCTCTTGTACGAGACAAAACTGCTTCTTGATTTCAGGCTCTTCAGACCAGGCTCTAGGTTTTCATCAACTATCTGGTGAGCATTTGCGGTTTAGACAAGTCTGGCATAACCTGTTCTTTGGATTTCTCCTTTACTGCTTCTGTTGATAAACCTCTTCAGCCTCATTGTGTCTATCCTGTGGTGCTTTGCAGCACACTGAATGGACCTACCCTCTGACACTTGCCTTCCTGCTATCTATAGATAATTTAAGGATGCTGAACTTCTGTTTGTCTTTCTTTTGCACCGACTTGCCATCTCGATCTTATCCGTAGAATATGGAAAAAGAACACTTACATAGATTACTCGCTACATAGCCTGTGTTGGTGTAGGGGCGCTGTGAGTTTCATGGCCTTTTGTTGTTTAACAGCCGGTGAGTTCAAATGCATCCTGAAAACACAACTCTCAGGATGGTGCCGCTGATTTTTTCCAGCAGTGTGGACAAAACATTACCTTTGCTGCTGGGTTTCTAAACCAACTACGCTGTCATAGCATCTTATCTTTTTGACAACCAAGCAAAACAGAAGCAATATTTTTAGGTTCACCAGCAACACCTAACACAAGATGTTACTGCTGGGGTGCATTTGAGAATACAGACTTGTGCACTCACAGCCTTTTTGTGT
>VOQK01003306.1:8973-19385 GCA_015052645.1 Benitochromis conjunctus | reverse complement strand
GTAGAAATTGTTTAAATCAGTTTAATTTGTCACCAAGTTTAATGACCCATTTAATATAGGAATGACACACGAGATGCAGTTTGTACTTTGGTGAAAGTGCTTTCATTAATTTTAACTTTCTCCCAACTATGAAAGAATAGCTTAAAAGACAAACCTGATACACGAGCAACCCCAGATGCAGCTACAATATTTAAAGACACTTCAAGCTTCCACATGTGTATTTCAGCAGCACTTCTCGTTTTGGAGTTTAGACAAGAGACTCCTAATAATTTGGAGTATCTTACAGCGTTTCAGAGATTAGGCTTTAGTTTTTCCCTCAGACTCCTGACTACAGTGATTTATGATAATGTGAGACAGCTGTCAGCGCGATGAGGGCTGCTGTGATGTAAACCCGCATCTCTCTGCTCAGTGACCGCACAACAGCACGACCCCTAAACCTTAACATACGTATTTAAAACGAGCAGCTACTGATTAAAACAAGCCCCCACCCAGTATTCACCCCGTTCCTGTTATCTGTAAAATCAAAACTATTTACCGACATCACTCGCTGTAGAAACAGCTAGCCTGCTAGCTGCTAACACTGACCTGCACTGCGGCTGGAGCGCTCCTGTGAAATTCCCGCCGCTGCAGAGCTGACACGGTATTCTGAAGGAGAACAGAGTGGGAGCACGAACGTTACACTCCAAGAAAGACAAAACAACACTTCAAAAACATCGATTTAAGCCATACCTTTCCGGAGCGGAGAAAGCACCTCAGGGACGCCGCCATCTTGAACCTGTCCTCTGTCGAAAGGGAGTGACGTTAAGTGGAAGTTGGCGGATTTTACCCAATCAACACGGCACCTCATAGGTTGGTTGGAACGTGTCATATCGAACAGCCAATCACAGCGGTCAAACAAATAAGGAGGCGGGAGAGTAGAAAATGGGGGGGTAAAAAAAATCCAAGGACACGGAGCCGCGCAGGCGTCAGTACGGAAGACCAATACAGCAAAACATACATAGATACATACATACATACATAAATAAATAAATAAATAAATAAATAAATAAATAGATAGTGTGATTCACTCATTTTTCATGCATTTTTAAAATTTAATCTGTGCAGTTTGACATTATTTCATATACAACACACATTCAAGTTGGTAATGGCAAATTGCACTGTGTGAGAGGGGCTTTTTTTTTTCTAGTATGCCACATTAGAATTTATGTTTTCGTATTATGTTTAACTGTAAGTCTGCAAGTTTAATTTCCAAACGTTTTCATATCCATTAAGAAACATGACTCCAATCTTATCATTCTGATCAAGCTCCCTTTCTATTTTGCATAGTATGTTATTCTGTCTATCTCATTCTATTCTATAGTTTTTCTCTTTTTCCTCTTAATTTTTTACTGCTCTTGTACTTTCTGCAGTGACCAAAAATTTTCCACGTGTGGGACAAATAAAGGTTTATCTTAACTTACCTAATCTTAATGGCTACTGTCAGTTTACCAGATATACACATCATAGAAAAAGACATGAGCTTAATTTGTAACATTTATAATACATACACGCACACACAAAACACACGTCCATTGTGTCATGATGGGAATTTAATTAAAAGTGACCATAAATATTAAAAAATGCAATTAACACTGTTACACCTGAGACCATAAAATAGAGTTGAGAGTTATAACATAACAAAACAGTTGATGATGTAGCTGTCAGTGTCACGGAGGGATTGATGCCTCATTTTGGTCAATGCCTGTTGCCATGGCTTCTTTCTTCTCATCTCACTCTCACTGCTTTTCATGATGCGGGCAGAGCCCCTGAGTATTCAAATTCAAATTTTAATTGTCGCATACACAATCATACATAGTACGACATGCAGTGAAATGCTTGTTGCTGTGCAATGCCTGACCATAAAAAAAAACTAAACATAGATATAAAGGTAAACATAAAACTAAACTAGCAAGAAATTTACATAATTTACAAATTTAAAATAAAAATAAAAAATCACCGCAAAAACATTTTTATAGTAAAATTGAAGGTAAAAAATATATAAATTAAAAAATGAAACAAAAATATAATGTGCAAATAAACAAATGTAAGAATTTATAAAAGTGTGCAGATAAACAGTGTGCAGAGTAACAGTTTGCAGTGGAATAAACAGTTGCTGATATATAGTAATGAGAGAGAGACAGTCCAGTCCTACACCTGGTTCAGGGACTAACTAGCCTGAGGGAAGAAGCTCCTCCTCATTCTCTTTGGTTTGGCCTTAAGGGAGCAGAAGTGCTTCCCAGACCCTCAACAGTGAGAAGGATCCATTTGTGTCCAGAGCCCCTGAGTAAGGGCTCTGGACACCAAAGAGGGAGCAATATTACTCTCCTGGACTCAAACGGCAAAAATAAATCATAGCTTAGTATCATATGCATATTGGATTTTAGATGATTATATATTCATATAATGCTTTATATGTGGGGCCAAGTAATACTGGATTTTAGCATTGTTATGGTCTGCTTACCTACCTCATCAGTATATTTCCAAACAGAAGCAGGTGGGAGGGGCCAAACCATCAGATCAATTGGAGACACCTGTACTTATCTGATCCCCTATAAAACCCGCCCTTCCTCAGTCTTTAGGGAACTCTTCTTTGTCAGTCAGCTTTAGCTACATCGCTACTCTTTATGCTTCCACCTATGCAGCCTCATCACGTATCTTTTAGTTATCTGTAAGTATCCCTCCCTGAGCAAAACCTTTCAACTTTTAATAAGCTTCCATTTAAGATGTCACATCATGCCTCTTCCATCTTCCACTGTTCATCTTCACATCTGTAGCAAACATGTGGGAATAAACAGGAAACATGTTTTTTCCCCCCAAATGTTTATTCAGTTGATACAAGTATTATTTATCACAGCAGCAATGCCAAATCCATTTCATGTTTGCTGATGGTGCGGGGTCCTCTTGCAGCTGCATTAATACACTCCTCAGGAGATTAGAGAGAATTCGCTGCCTTGGATTATTTTTACTAATAAACATCCCTCTGGACCGGGCTTCCACCCCTTTAAAGTGCTGCAGAGACACATTCTGGTTAAATTCAATGAGCATTCACGCTGGGCTGATTGCACTGAATGATGAAAGTAAATTATTTGAGCACTGAGCTGTCATCGAAGGGCTAAACACTTCATTCAGCCACCAACGCTTCAGCACACAAGTTGAGTGATCAGGAATAAATCACCACAGGTGGCCACAGTTTGACTGCTGCTTCTGTTGCACACAGTGGGTTCTGGCTGCTCTGTGGTGACAACTGTAATTTAAAGGCATAATTATTCGCCTGTTGACTTTTCTGTTGCAGAATTACAAAGTTTGTCCAGTAAATTTAAATCAGTCTGCCTCTTTTCAAGTAAATATTCTAAATATTTGTTTTGTATCATCAGCAGACTCGGACTAGAAAAACTGATGACCTACATGATGATGGGACAAAAATGGATCTAAAGCACAGAACTTAGCGGGCAGTAGAGAGTCAGCATTATCTGCTCTTAAATGCTTTCTGTATCACTGCAGACTGAATATTTTGGGGTTTTCTGCTTTCAGACAGGACAAATTGTCTGACAACGTCATGACTCAGTTATGCTTCATAATTTTACAGATGCGTGGATTATTGTTAAATGCTAATCACTGTAATGCCACATGCTGAAGCGTTGGCATCCTACACAAACCAATGAGCTCCATGTGACATACTGTCATGTACAATAACAAAAAACATTCAGATTTCTTTAGGCACTATCACCCAAATGGGTATGGCACAATAAAAACAAACAAAAGTCTGGACACAAACATCAAAAACAGAGGAAAAAACAAACATGAAAAAGAATCACAATCAGAAATCAGGGTCTGAAGTTAATCCTGAAGGCGAGCTGAGCTCTCTGGGGCTGCACTTCATCCACAAAACTTCAGGGCTGAGTGTTATTTGTGTTTAATGTTACACAGCAGTGTATACTTGGAAAGAAGCAGTTTTATAAGCATGAATAATCTTCCCAAATGCACGCAGGGACAAAAATAAACCGGTTACAGATCATCTAAAGCCTTGGTTCAATCAAACTTCCATACATAGTTTGTGGCATTAAGTTTACTATTCCCAGAAGTACAGAGTAATGTTGACTGCATCCCATTATCTGTAGTTTGTGGATGGAAGGATTATTAGAAATGATCTTGACCCTGATCAGTGATGCGAAGAGACCTATGGACCAAAATAAAATCAGGAAAAAAAAAAATCTACATTTAGTTGAGGTCAGGAGAAAAGTGTGATGTCAGATTAATTTCAGACCCTGAGCACAATCAGCTGCTCATCGCTGTGCATCCATGTTTCTCGGATGCGGGGCAGTACAGACGTGATGATGGTGAGATGTACGATAAACCTCAACAGCAGGCGGCTAATTTTAAATTCATGCTGCAACAAAATGAGAAACTGTGAGGATAACAGGTAAGAAAATTAATGTTACTGTTAATTTCCCTTTAGTCCAACTGTACTGCAGAGTTTGGGCGAATTCTGGGAAACTGAGTCAAAGGAGCTGGGATGCACACCATCAAACCTGGTTTCCTCAGTGCTCCACACAGATGTTACTCGCTTCATGCACAGTGCCTAAATTTATTAGTCCACCTCCCAGTATAAGGTTTAAGCCACAGCTGCATAAGTAATCAGTATTGGTAATTAACAAATTTGTTCTTTTAATAATTTCTGTAACAGAATGTGCAAACTTTCTAATATTTCTAATACTGAAACACATTTATTGTTGTTACCCATGAATTTTTAAATTGACTGTTTTTACAAGAAAAAAGATAAAAGCATGATATATTTTAAAGAACATTCCAAATGAGTTATTTACATGCATTTGTGAACAAAAGCTTGTGGTTGAATGCTGATTGATTCATTTGTGACTTCCACTCACAGAAGTCCTTTTGGCTGTAAAAAGATAAACTCAGTTTGCCTCATAAATAATGATATAACGCTGATCTAATATTTTTTTTTATTACAGGTGGTCTAATAAATTTATTAAACACTGAACATCACATCTCCCTCCATTATGCCGTTCCACCGTTTTTCTTCTGAGGGGTTATTTCTCCCAAACCTTTCATTGCCCCCACATGCCATCATCAAATAAGTGTGCGCAAACAAACAGCTGGATGAAAACACACGTAGTGTAGTTTGTAGCTTCCTATTCATTTAGCTGCTCTTCGTTTTGTGCTCTACCTCGTGCAAACTATTGCGCCCGTTTGGTCCAAAAGAAGGAAAAAAAAAAAAAAAAGGGAGCTAAAGTTGTTCAGAATCAATCTAAACTAGGATTGTTTCATGCTTAGAGCTCGTGAGAGAGAGGAGTACAGTCTGAAGAACTGTGGAGTTAACTGGGGTAAATGCAATGCAGAGAAACAGACCAATAAGCAGAGCGCCGGATTAATCAGACCTCCACTGTTTTGTACTGCAACAAACACTTTTCCTCTCCGGTCATTTCTGTCTGTAATTTCAGTGTGATGTTTGATACTCAACCAAAAAAAAATAGCTGCAGATCAATAAGATGCAAATAAACTTTTTTCAGTTTCCAAACTCTCAACACAGGAAATGGACTTTTACTTGAACAGACTGCATTGGTATTTTTGTTTTAATTTAATACACGGCATGACGATGAGTTAATTACAGACAGAAACGACCTGTTGGTGTGTTTTGCAGCTCAGCTGTGAGGAAACTGGCTCAGCAGAGCCTGCAGGCTACATGTCAAAAAGTCAGAGATGATTTCAAAGAAGGAAAGTTTGGTTTGCTCCATACTCAGAACAGGTGCGGCACTCTGACACCATCAAAGTACTGAAATTAAGAGTCCTATATCCACAAAATGTAACTTCAGCATCAAGCAGGGGGCAGGAATCCATGGTTGCTCCACAGTTTCTTCTCACACACCTTTAAGTGCTACTTTTACGAGCACAAAGAGCAAAAATTAAGCCAGCTGGCTGTCTGCAGATCGGCCAGAAGAAAAGCTCACCCGATTCAGTTTCCCGGTTTTTATCCGGTGTCTGTCTCTTAAGGACAAAAGTAACCAAAAAAGACAAACCTTAAGGTGCCTAAGATTGTCCAGCATGTTTCGAAGGGCATTTTACCCCACCCTTCCTCGAGTCTCTCCAACCACAGCAATACATTAAAAGTTTAAAAGCAGGAGGGGGAAAAAAAAAGAAGCAGAAACAGCAATAAAAACAAAAACTGTACTTGGATCTTTTGTTAGTGATTTTTTTCACATCTTGGGGGAGGGCCTTCACCACAGTGCAGAACTGGTGGGTCGGTCATGTTGCCATAGTGAGGTCAGGTTGTGTCCGTGGACATGGTCAGACGATGGGTTTGCTGTGGTCGATGGTATCGGCTTTCTTCAGTTTGCCCTTACTGAAGGTCTGGATGGAGCTCAGCAAGGCGGCACGGCCTCCTCCCGCTCCATTAGAGGAGGACAGGGGAGGACGAGGAGGACAGGAGGACAAGTCCTGTAAGGGGGGAGGAGGCGGAGGTGGAGGTGGAGGAGCAGGAGCAGTGTGGGATCCTGGGTATGAGACAGAGGCATGAAAGGAGGTAGTGTTAGAGAAAAATAAAGGTTTCAGGGAACATTCCTCAGCAGCTGATTGCACAAAGATGCTCTGGAATCTGGTTCTGATCTGAAGTAACCCGGAAAACTTTACGGATCTAAAAGAGCTTGGAACGCTAAACAAGGAAAGGTCTTCTATATGATCATGTTTCAGCTAATTATTTTCACATGAACAGTAACCTGCCCACTGTCAGTTTTAATGGAGACACTTGACACTGGCAGAAATTAAACCAGTTCCACAAAGAAACACAGTAAGACTCAAGTTTGGGTATCCACGACTTTGTAGTCAGTTGATCGTTTATAGCCAATTTTCTCATTTCTAATAGGCAAAAGAAAAGAAACATTTCAATAGAGTCATCTGGAACTCGTAAAAGCGAGCATATAACCCCTGTGCTGGCCTCACTGCATTGACTGCCTGTGTCTTTTAGAGTTCATTTGAAAATTCTTATGTTTGTTTTTAAATGCTTTCACAATCATGCCCCGCCTTACCTTAGCTTCTTCATCCCTACACACCCTGTTAGGTCTTAGGTCAGCTGACCAGCTGCTCCTGGAAGTACCGAGATCCAGGAGGAAGCTCAGAGGGGACAGGGCCTTTTCTAGCATTGCTCCTAAATTATGGAATAACTTGCCCTTCCACGTTAGAGAGGCCCCTTCACTGTCCACTTTTAAAACACGTCTTAAAACCCATTTTTATTCTTTGGCTTTTGACCTCAGTGAGACTTAATAACTAATTTAATTACAAGAGAAACTAACTAACTAAATAATTATTTTACTTTCTTTTCTTTTCTTTTATTTATATCTTGTGTAATTTTATTATTTAGCTCCAATGTACAGCACTTTGCGTCAGCTGTGGTTGTTTTAAAGTGCTTTATAAATAAACATGATGATGATCTGGAGGTACAAATGTAATTTGTTTTGTACTATTACAGTAAACTGGGACGAATGTTCAGTACCAAGGGGATTTTTGAAATTTAAGCTCACTTAAATGGCCTGTATCTGTTCACATTTTGGTTATTAGTTTCTCTTTGAAGTTTATCCATGAATCATTGGATTAGTTTGATTCTTAAGGAAACCTTTTATAATTCTTGCCACTGTTAAAGCATAATTTAAGTCTTTCTAAAACACATCACTGGGAAGAATTAATCTTTGCACCGAATCTAAAATATACATACCTGTGTGTCACACATGCCTCACATCTCTCTAATTTATACCCGTTAATGCATAATTTATATCATATACATGTGTTTTATGTGGTTTATTTAGATACTGCCTTGATGATATTTTATGTTGTGTCTAAAGAAAAGAGGGACGCTGTTTCCAGAGAGACTTTATCTTTGTGAAAGCAGCATCTCAGATATCAGTATGACCAGGCTGAACTCAATCCACCATCAATTACAATGGAACAACTCTCAGTTCCTGACACTACTCGGACATGTTTTCCCCAAAAACTTGTGAGAAACACAGTCTAGTGGTTCTTAAAATTAATACACATGTATCTGTTTTCATATGTCATCAGTTAGTGAGGTCTCTTTTGTCCTTTTCTCTATACAAATGGCTCCAACTACAGCAGCACTCACGAGCCTCAGCACCAGTTTCTGTCAGAATGAAATTGAGTTCTATAATGCTCAGCTTAAGTTTCAGAACCTCCAACTTCATCCACAGCAACGGAATCCTAAGCTCTCTCTGATTGGATGACTTTTAAAGCAGTGCATTCTGGGACTTGTAGGCCTCTAATCCACCATGTTCCTTTATTTCTGAAACATTGAACTGACGGTGAATTGAACTCAAACTGGTTACGCCTCTTACAGCTGCGTCATTCTGCATCCCCAAGCTCTGTGAAAGCCAGGGATTACAGGCAAAGAAGCAAAATGCTGGGAAGCGCTAACGTGTGGGTAAAGCGGAGGCCAATAGCCGCTGGAGTTCACAATGACTGGAGTTCACTAACTCCACCGTGAATAATCCGTGACATAATGAAAGGACATCCATCAGTCTGACAGATGGCAACCGACCTGGAGAAACCTTTCTGTGCACTCAGGATGTTTGGGGATGAGATTTTCAGTGACACTTTTTTTTTTTCCTTTCTTTTTTCTTTAATAATTTAGTGAGTGCAGAGCCTCTTATGTTGTAACAGATTTTTCTCCAAGATGGCTGTGTGACAAAATACTTTCATTACGTTTGGCAGCCACAGTGGCCTTCAGAGATTTTTCATGTAATATTCAGATGACTCTTCTGTTAACGTCCACAGTTACACTCTTAGTGACCACATTTCACATTTAAATCGACAAATTTGAACAGAAATCCGTGACCACATGTTGTGTACCCGATTGCATTGTTTCAGGCATTAAGTCTTGTAAAAACTCAGGTTTATTGCTGCAACGAGCTGGAATGTTTAAAGTTTAGTTCTTGTTTGTTTTTTTAGATCACAAAGTTGTACAGTTTACATCAGTTTTAATGGCACTTGTTACCACTGACAATGCCACCTCCAACAGAATATGTCTGACCAACTGTCCTCAGGTTTGTACCATAGACAGTATTAAAAAAATAAATAAATAAATAAACAGTAATAATAAAAATCAATCAATAAAAAATAGACCATGCTGCCACAATGCCACCCATTGTTTTAGTCTGGTTACCAAGGCTTGAGCTCATTCTGATTCATTTTGGTGTTTTGAAGCCAGAGTTGACAAGTGAGGGAAGATAATGGTTCTTTCTGGCTATTATGATGATCACTATTTACAAAATGGACTTCATGTTTTATTCAGTATGACCTGAGAATATGAACTGAACCCATTAACCCCTCAGGTAAGAGCCATTTTCCACATATACTTCCAAACAACTGCCCTTTTTTTTTTTTTGCAAGCACACGAATCGCCCCCTGCTGGCCTTGACAGGTTTAAGGGACTTCTGCACTGACTTGACCTTTCAGACCCAGAAGTCTTTATACCCATCTATGGTTTGGAGAGACCTCAAGCCCCTCTGAACAGTTATTTACTTGGTTTAAAAAAAGCTGATAAGATGTTTTAATTGCTGGGCCTAAAGAAGGAGCTTTTAGCCAGTTAGGACTGATTTTCCTCAGAGTTTTGATTCAACCCAGATTTTCTAAATGCTTAATAAAAATACCCATTTCATCAAAAGTTAGTTTCTTTAAGATTGTTGTGGACGAAGAATGATCTGAATATTTAATAAAAAAAAAAACAGAGAAAAACCTTAAATAAAATGATAGTTTTTGGTGATCTGCAGAGAGCTGTGTAAGGCAGGGAGGAAAACCTATGAGTGTAACATGAAAAGACATTTCACAGCTAATGGCACAGAGAAAATTCAAATATTACCACGTCACAAAGTGTTGGATGGAAAATGATGATGATGAGGGGGGAAAAAAAAAAGAAAAAAAAAAGTGACGCCTCATCCTAACCAAATAACCAGCAGACAAAACAAACAAAACAGAGAGATGGACAGACGTAGTCTAACAGACTGACCAGGCAGAGCTGACCAATCACAATCTCCAATGAAAACAGCCGGTCTTAGTCAGGAAGGAGTTTGACCGCCTGCGATGTTTGGAAATCATTGCAGATTGTGAGGTTTTTTGTAAAGATGTGCATACACCCCATTAACAAGTTCTTACTCACTCTTCATTTCATGACTCAAACCTATGAGAGCAGGATTAGCCAATAAGAGCCAAGACACATTGATTACATAAAGTCACTTTGGCAGTTTGGTTTGAAATGATCAAACGTAGCTGATGTTTCTGAATCAAAGACTTTTTGATAGCTTTAAAAAAAAAAAAAAAAAAAAAAAAAAAAAAAATAATGAAAATTAAAA